>JXPG01022972.1:1325-15667 GCA_001015175.1 Megaselia abdita
AAAAAAAAAAAAAATGATTGAACGTTTTTAATATTAAATTTATAAAAAAAAAGTATCTTGGTATGTAGAGAAGTGATGCCCAGACCGAACATATCTTTTCTGATACTTGTACTATAATTTATATAATAAAATTACATCGTCATCAGACTATTCAGGTTAAAAGGTATCCATATTGATGGCCATAATAAAATGCTTTCCTTTCAAAAGCTATCATCATTATGTACTTTTCTTTCTGTTTGGTGGTACTACAATATAACCAGAAACTGAAAACATATACACACAGTGAATTCAGTATACTTCTTACAAACTAATCCTCCTTCTAAAATAGTCGTCGTTTAAAAAAAAAAAAAAAATACACAAAAAATTGTATAAAGAAAAAAAGGGAGAAAAAAAAAAATAGTTTGTTATAAAATATTGCAAAATCTCATTCAGTTATAAATGCAGAAAACTAATAATTCATGACAACTTAAGCAATTTGGCAACGAAAAGTTTCATGTATATTTTTTTTCCTCCTCCTTGGAGAGATCTAGGGGAGGGGGTATCTTTCTATAGGGTTGCCTGGTGTTTGGTTTTTGGGTTTTTTTGCTTCTTTGATATTTGTAATTGTGTTTTTTCTTTGATTTTTTTTTATAATTTTTATATTTTATTTAGAAGAAAAGGTAATTATTTCAATGAATCTTTAGAAATGTTTCCTCCTTTTTTAAAAAAAAATTCCAGATTTAAAAAATAAAGAAAGAATAATCTTAAGTTGAATTGAATTTTTTTTTTAATTATAATTCTAAAATTTAATTTAAATTGTATCTTTAAAAAATGTTTCATTTAAAGGATAAATGTTTAATTTAAAAGGGTTATTATACAAAAAAATCTATAGATAGACATTTTTTTATGGAAACTTCTTCATTTAATAAATTAAAAGGCTTTGAAGAATACAAGTTTCGTTAAAAATTTAATTTAAAGAATTTTATTTTTCGTTAGAAAAAATCACTAAGGCGTATCCCTTTGCGTTTTTCACAAAAAATATGTGGAAACAAATTGTTCCTTTTTTATGGAATTTAATCAATTAAAGGACTTTGTAGAAGAAACGTTTCGTTAACCCCTTTGCGCTTTTTACGAAAAAGAATTTTAAAAATAGTTATTATTTTATGGAAACTTCATAATTTAATAAATTAAAAGACTTTGTAGAAGAAAAGTTTCGTTAAAAAGGCAAAACACATTTTTCAAAAATTATAATCCCATTTCACAACTTAATATTTACGGCTTCCGAATCACTCGAAAGAGTGATTTTTCTTGAAAGATTTTGGCTTGATTTTTGAAAATAATTTTTGTGTTATTTTTATATTTTATTTAGGACAAAAGGTAATTATTTCAATGAATCTTTAGAAATGTACTCTTCAATTTTTTCATATAAAATAAAATTCCAGATTTTAAAAATAAAGAAAAAATAATCTTAAGTTGAATTGAATTTTTTCAAATTATAATTATAAAATTTAATTTAAATTGTATATTTAAAAAAAAAAAAATAATTAAAAAGAATATAAAGAAATTGATTTTTCTAAACCAAAAAATCACTAAGGATTTTTATACAAAAAATATGTGGATAGAAAATTTTTCCTTTTTTATGGAGACCTCTTAATGTAATAAATTAAAAGACTTCGATGAATAAAAGTTTAGTTAAAAATTTAATTTAAAGAACTTTATTTTTCGTTAGAAAAAATCATTAAGGCGTATCCCTTTGCATTTTTTACAAAAAAATATGTGGAAACTAATTTTTCCTTTTTTATGGAAACTTCATAATTTAATCAATTAAAAGACTTTGTAGAAGAAAAGTTTCGTTAAAAAGGCAATTTAAAGAAGTTAATTTTTGAGCACAAAAATCACTAAAAAATAACTTCTTTCGAAATTATAATTATAATCCCATTTCATAACTTAATATTTACAAATTTCTGATTCCTCGAAAAAAATAATTGTATAGAATTTAAAATTATACAAAATAAATTATAAAATTATAGTTGTAAAATGGAAGCCTCAATTGTTTAAATTTCTCAATATTAAAATTGTAGATAATAATTATATATTTTTTTTTATTTTAAAATTTAGAAATATAATTAAATATAAAAATCTACAGCTTCCGAATCACTCGAAAAAATTAATTGTAAAATTCAAAATTATACAATATAAATTATAAAATAATAATTGTAAAATGGAAGCGTTAATTATAATTGTTTAAATTTCTCAATATTAAAATTGCAGACAATTTTTTTTACATTTAAATTTTAGAAATGCTAAAATTAAATATTAAAATCTACAATTTGTGAAAAATCGTCTATGAATTGAACCTTGAACTTAGGCTTCGCTTTCTTATCTAAGGAAGCTTTAAATAATAAGTTAAGAAATTCTACAATTATTATTTTTTGAGTTCAACTGGAAAGATTGAATTGTCAAAAGCAAAGACTTCAATTACTCTACGATTTTGTATATATCTTGTAAATTGTAGGTTTTACAATTTATTTATGGTATTTCTGAAATTTCACAACCATTTTTTTTTAATTTTAAAAAAAATGATAAATTTAAAAACTTAAAATGACCCTCAAAACCACTCAAGACCAAAATTTTTCTGGCAACCCTATTTGAAGTCAAAAGTCCAATGTTGTTTTGATTCCGGCGCGGTGGTGGAGGATAAGAATGAGATCTGCAATAAAAAATATCGGAAAAGCAAAAATGTTTGAATAGACGACTTTTTTTCTCTTTGCTTTTGCGGGTTATGGTTTTATTATGGAATATGGGACACTTTTAGAAAAGGATATACTTTATTTTCTATTAAGGGTTTTACAAGTTTAGTTTTGGTATTTGTGGTTGGAGGAAGAATAGTTGAGAGGGAATAGTAATGCTGGCAGACATAAGTTGTTGCGGATATTTGGATATTGTTCGAAATACAGACGAAGAATGAAGTAGTTGTTACAAAGCTCTTTAGTCAAGAAATTTCTTTCGATGTGGAAAAGTTTCCCGGAACAAAAAAAGTTTACGGGGAGATTTACGACGATTTCATAATTATTATGACAGATTTCTGGCTGCTCATTCGCTTCTTCCACCAAAACTAGAAACAAAAACAGCTATTAAACATAATATTTTCAGATTTTATTAGTTCCGTTTGCCATCAAATTACGATATAGAGACAGAAAAAGGACTTCAACTTCATAAATTATGCGAAAATTGTCTTTCAGATGCTTTTTTGGGAAACAAAAACAATTTAATTATTAAATTGAGATAATAAACAATTTTCACATGAGTAGTTTTTTAACGTTATTGGGGGAGGTTTTTGGATTATTCTGGGGAAGTAAATTTTTGGTGGAAGGGAGATATAGAAAACTTGTTAATAATTTCCCCGTAAGTAAAAAAATAAAACAAATGTTAAATTTCCAAAGTACTTTCAATACCAAAAGACAACAAGATATATGAAGTATCTAGAGACTCGAAAAAGTATTTGAATCACAAATTATCTCATGAAGAAAAAAATATATCGAAAAGGGAAACAAACATCGCTTATCAATCGAATGAAAGGAAGAGGGAAGGAATGTTTCCTTTTTCGCAATCACTTTTATATGCAAATTAAAAGTGCTTTATCTTATTACCAAAAAAAAAAAAACGTGGCAGTATATGGAGAGATATGATGATGGTATACGGCGGTGGAATTGAATTGCGAAATCAATTGAAAATTGGGTGTAGAAGTCGATATGTTATTTTATATTTGCTCTGCTGAATTGGCTTTTCTCTGCTTGCTATACTTTTGCTATTTTGCCGATAAAATATTATTGTTTCTCTTCTCCGGCGAATGGGAGGATGTGAAGAAGTTGTTCTTCTTTTTCCTATAGATAAAAATTACTTACGATTTATAAGATTTCTCATCTTCTATATATGTGTATTCCATCTTCAGTGTTGAGATAGAGTCTATATAATGTACCATCAACTAACAAACCAGCCATTTTGAATTTTGATTGTTCTTCTTAGATAAAAAGTCAAAGATTCGTTGAAAAACACTTACCTAAAATTGAAAAAGATAAATATTATTAGAGATTTTTTCCACTCATTTCAATTCGTTAGAGATATGTTTGAGACAATTTATGTGCAAAATAATTTTATTAGCAAAAAGAGCAAAGCTTACATTTTCATTATTTAATATATTATACATTGAAAGCAAAATATAAGGCATTCTTTATTATATGTTTTTTTTTTATATATGAGGGGGGAACGGTTTTTAATCATAATCTTATAAGTTATTTTTTATCAAGATATTTTTGTTTTATTGGTTTTTAATGTTGGTGGCTCTTTTCAATAAAGATTAATTTTTGACAGTAATGGTTGCGAATTTTAATAGAAGGAAAATTTCGTTATTTTTATCTGAATTTAGAAATTATTTCTAGAAGATTGGGTTTGATTTTAATTGTTGAAATATTTAATAATTTATAATTTTTAAAATAATGGTTATGGTTTTGAATTGAAGTGAAATTGAGTAATTTTGTTAAGTAAACTAAATTGATTTAATTCTTTTAACTGTTCTGGAAATATATCAATGATTGCAAATTTTAATAGATGAAAATTTAGTTTTTAGAAGAAGAAATTAATATTGGCTTTTATTTTAACTCTTGATTAAATAAATATTATTTTTTAGAAATAATGGTTGTGGTATATATTCGAAACTAAATTGAGTAATTTTTGTTGGTCAATGGGCTTTAATTAAAAGTTCATTAAATTCTCACATTTGCATTAATTCTTGTTTCAACAAATACGTTTTTTGGTTGTGAATTCTAATTGAAGCGAAATGAAGTTATTTGCGGAATAAGAGAAAAATAAATAAGAATAAGAAAGGGAAATTAATTTTAACCTATTTTAAAATAGGAAATAGAATCAGAACCGAACGAACAAATTCAAATATCTATCATATATATTTATATGAAAGAATACATTATATTCAATTTAGTTGTGAATTATAAATTTTAATAATAAAACATCAGTAGTGAAGAATCTATCATATATTAAGCCAATAAGAAAAGTCATCAAAAATCAATTAGTATACTCGAAATAAACGTTATATACCGAAAAACCTATCCACAGATAAGAGGGACAACCAAATATTGAAATATATTTCCAGTTTTAATCCAAAATTACCTTTTGAACAATAATTTTCAATTAAACCGCTATAAAAATAAAATAAAACACTCTATATAAAACACATATAACACAATATCGCAGCACATGCACATTCCTCTACGAAAATTAACAAAAACTCGTACAAAATAACTACTTTTTTATCAATTTTTTTGCACACATTCATTTTTTAATTAACTTTTTTCATATTTTTATTTCCAAAATATATATTTTATATATAATTCTATGTATGCGGAGAATGATTTTTATTAAACTTTTGATATAGTAACGCGCGTAAAACCCTCCACGTATCCGATTATAACCGCATCAAACGTTAAACTGAAGTCAGTGAGTTCCATATGTTTTCATATTTGCACCTTTTTTTTTCCAGGATCTCAATCCCTATAAAATATAAAAATTATGATTTTTTTGAACCCTCTTCTTTGTTGTTGCAACGCGAAGAACAAAGGTAAAAAAATATAAAAGAAAACACACGGAAGATACAACGAGTTTTGTCTTAGCAACTTTCTAAAAATTGTAAACAAGGTTGTTCTGTTCATTCTTTATTGTTAAAAAAATGTCCTTGAAAGGAAATGCATTACGATTTCATATTTTTACATAACTTTCACCAAAGATGTTTTTTTTTACTTAATTGAGGTCTTTTTTTATATAGTGATTTTGGTATTTTTTTCTATTATTATTTTTTAAGGATTCAAGGACATTTCTTGGAGGTTTAATGGATTTCTAGTAGCACATGTGGTGGACGTATGGTGGAATTCTTTTTTATGGATTAAGAGTAATTGAAGGACGTTTTTTAAGGATGCTTTTTTTTAGGTTATTAGTTGTCATGTAGTAAGAGGAAAAAGGACGACATTTATTAATATACATATGACTTTATCATGAACATTAAAAAGTCATTATTTGTCTTTTTTATAAAATAAACTAGTTTTGTGAATCATTTAAAAAGAGTCATATATAGTCATTGATGTAGAAGTGAATGGAAAATATATATTTTTGATGACAAATATTTATCTGAAAAAAAGAAATCCATCTTCCCAAGGCATCAATTACCCTATCCTTAAAAACAAGTAAAAAAGAACAAATTCCACAAATGAACTGAATAAAAACCATAACATTCTCTAAAGAGAAAACCAAATTCCTTTCAAGTCCCAATTAACCAGAAAGAAATCCATCTTACATACTTCTTATTTTAGAATTGCAAATGTTTTTATGGCCTTATAAGAAAAATAACTCGTTGTCGTCGTCCGTCGTTCGCCATCATCGACATCATATAGGTACCACAAAAAAGGCAACAAACCAAGGATTTTTTTTTGTAGTTGCTGTTGATGTTGTTGTAGCTGTACTCTTATGCTATGTATAATGATTTAAAATTCCATTTTAAGAATTTTATAGTTAATGATGTGTTTTGCTGTATATATTTTCAGTTGCTACGACAGCAGCGGAAAAAAAGTGAACACACAACAATTCCCCAACATAGACGACGCTATAAAAAAAAGTAGTCGTCTCCTTGTGGGCTCCATAGAAGTTTTGTTTGCACAAACTACAAAGTGCTTTTGCTCTCTTCTATATGTATATATAGAGTCAGTCAGAGATACAAGATTTCTGTTTGATATGAACAATTGCTTTTCTATCCTAACTGTTTCATAGGACAACCAACCAACAACGACGACAACAACTATCTTTTATTTTAATTTTCATACTTGTTAGACGGGTTCGTTATAGCTCTGCTCTACCGCGATAGACACCATCAGAGAAAAACTACTACCATTTTTTTTTTCGTTTCGTTAGTTGTTTTACTCAGTTGCTGCTATTGATTCTTAACTATTGCATGCATGAAGGATTGCTGTTGCAGCTACTATTTGACTGACTGACTGCTATGTGTTGGTAGTTTTGGTAACTACAAAATTAATTTAAACGATTGTTGTTTGCTGCATTTTTATTGTCATTTAAGTGAGTGGTGGTAAATAGTAATTTTTATCAACCGTAAAAAATCTGTTTAAACGAGGTAACATGGAGGTTGGGTTTTTCTTTCTGCTGACTTTTTACTTTTCTATAGAAAAAGAAGGAAGCGAAAATGGTCTTGTGGTGGGAAGAAGGTTGCTTTTGTTATAAAGCCCTTTCAATTATATCAACACTGTTACACGGGAGGAAATTTTCTGACTTGTTTTGGGTAGCATTTTATGAAATAAAAAGGAATTGTTGGTTTTCCAATTTAAAAATTTGGAGTAAATTCAACTTTCACAATGGTGATCCTGCAGGGAAATTTTCTACACGATAAGAAGGAGTTGTTAGTTTTCCAATTTAAAAATCTGGCGATCCTGCCTGGAGTAAATTAAATTTTCTCAATGGCGATCCTGCCAGGAAATTTTCTTGCGATAAGAAGGAGTTGTTGGTTTTCCAATTTAAAAATTCTGGCTAAAAATGGCGATCCTGCCTGGAGCAAATAAAACTTTCGCAATGGCGATCCTGTCTGGAGCAATACAATTTGTTTACTGATTTTTTTATGTGGCGATCCTGCCTGGAGTAAATTAAATTTTCTCAATGGCGATCCTGTAAGGAAATTGTCTTACGATAAGAAGGAGTTGTTGGTTTTCCAATTTAAAAATTCTGGCTAAAAATGGCGATCCTGCCTGGAGTAAATAAAACTTTCACAATGGCGATCCTGACAGGAAATTGTCTATTCGATAAGGAGTTGTTAGTTTGGCAATGTAAAAATCTGGCGATCCTGCCTGGAGTAAATTAAATTTTCACAATGGCGATCCTGCCAGGAAATTTGTTACGATAAGAATGAGTTGGAACTTATCCCATTTTAAAAATTCTGGCTAAAAATGGCGATCCTGCCTGGAGTAAATTAAACTTTCTCAATGGCGATCCTGCCTGGAGAAATTAAATTGTCTTATTGTTTTCTTTAGGGTCTGGAGGCTTTTATTCTTTCAGCGCAAAAAAACAAAATTTCTGGCTAAAAATATAGGTCCTGCGGTACTAATTTTTTGAGTAGCGATTATTATTATTTTTTTTTTGAATTTTTTAGGGAAATCCTTCATATATTTGGGACAGTTAGAGTATAGTTTTAATTTTTTGTTTTAAAGAAGAGTTTATGAAAGTTTTGGCTCCCTAAAAGCTAAAGGACAACATATTAAGCGAAAATGTTATGCGATAAGAAGAAGTAGCTATTTTTCCAATTTAAAAATCTGGCGATGAAGTAAATTAAACTCACAATGGCGATCCTACCGGGAAAATTTCTATACGATAGGAAGGGGTTGTTAAAATTAAAAGCTTGTAAGAAATTATTCTTATTTTTGAAGTTTTGTTTGAGCGAAATCCTTCCTGATTTTGGGACAGTTAAAGTCCAGTTTTTATTTTTTGTTTAAACCGAAATTATCTTAAATTTAAATTACAACATATTAAGCCAAAATGTTATGCGATAAGAAGGAGTTGTTAGTTTTAAAATTTCAAAATCTGGCGATCCTGCCTGGAGTAAATTAAATTCACAAAGGCAATCATGATAGCTAAAGATGACGAACTTGAAGATTTTTTTAAGTGGATGATAAGAGTTGACACGAAATGTTATTTTAACATTTAGTATAATCAATCCTATGTCCAAAAACCTCATATCTTCAATGTACCTCCAAAATACTCTTAAAATTTTCTAAAATTCTCTAGGTGCATCATTGCCGTGCTAAACTACTTTTCAGTAGACCGGTGTTCCCCAAACAATAAGGAAAGGAAAAACTTTCTGTCGTATGTTTTCTACAATTTCATTTCATTTTCTCTACACTTTTTTGTACTGTAAATATTAACAAAACGAGAAAAACAGAATAAAAAAACCATATGCAAAGTATTTTCAGTTTTTTTTTGTGTTCAGAGTTTTTGTATAGTTGTTACCTATTCTGGTACTCTTATAGTCAGCCAGTCAGTGCTAGGCTAGTGCTAGTGCTTTTTATATCTAAAATCGCTAAATTGTGTATTTGCACATGAAGAGAAGAGCTAGAGTAGTTGGTTGGGTTTTTCTTTCGTTCATTTTCTTTCTGTTAGCTGTTCAAACGAAATGAATCGAAATGAAAAGAAATGTATCTAGTAGATGTACATTTATCTGCATTCATAGTCTGCTAGCTGGTCTGATGGTTGTTGTACATTTAAAATGCAGATTTTCTTCTTCTCTTTCTCTGTGTACTTCGCTGCTTATTTTTCCTTTCCTGTATAGATTTTCTTGTTGAATATCTTTTCTTTTTATTTTTTGTGGTATTCGCTTTTTTTTCGTTCAGCATACATTTCAGATAAAGAACGTTAATACATTACGAAATTACGCCTTAAATAACGTTAATTGACGCAGTTGCTTGCATAAATTCGTTTACCACAAGATTTTCAATTTATTTAAATTTTTCGTTCCCTAGTCAGCCGCGCCGATAAGTATTTCTCTTCTTCTCTCACATTAAATTTTCTCGGAAGAGGAGACTTTATCTAATCTGCGGTAATCTTTGACTTGACTTTTAGTTATTGAGTGTAGTTGAACAAGACATTCCTTTGAGATTATGTGGATTTCTTAGAAGATTTCACTTGAAATATCTATTGCTTGAAAGTTAGATTTATCAAGGTAATCACTCTTTTTATATAGTTTTTATTAGATTTTGAATGGGTTTTGATGTTTATGAGGGGCTTCTACTAATTCTTGAAGCAATATGGTTTGTCTTGGGATATTGTAATGGTTGTATAGTTTCTGTTTTCTACTCCAGGACAATCAAAACGGGAGTACTAGTGAAGAATATGTCTCTGGACTGATAGCTAAGATAGGTAAGTTTGACTAAATAATTTTTCTATTTTTTTAATATTAGTTTTAGTCCATTAAGAAGTATCTTTCTTTCTTTTTGTTTAAGACAACTCTCCTGGCAGGATCGCCAGGAAGAATATACTGAAAATATACTATTGCAACGCAGATTTTTTATTAGCATTTTTAAAAACCTATATATTATTATTTCTTTATTGCTTGGAACATGGAAATGTTTTTTGGAAGCGAAATAAAAATGTAATGTTCTAGTAGATAACTTTATTATTCCTGTCATTGAGAGGAGTGGAACTCATCACTTTAAAGGTATTAAAAAGGCCGAAAAAACTTCATCAAAAATACATAGAAGTAGATAAGATGCAACTAAGCATTTATACGGATATTGTACGAAATGTGGAATAGAACCAGAGGTAGATCTAAAATCCATAATCGTAAGTTATTCTATTACTACTCGGATTAAAAATTCATTCACCTCCAGGAAATGTCTCCTGTCAGGATCGCCAAGGCAAAAGAATTTCGAATTCAAAACTCTTCAAATACTGTACTGTAAGTTAATACTACATCTCCAGGAAATGTCTCCTGTCAGGATCCCCAAGAAAAGAGTACATCGGAATTTTCCGAAGCAAAATCATTTAATGCTTTTGAAATATGAATATTTTTTTATTGTTTTTTTATAAATTTCCAGAATAAATATAAAACAAAAACCAATACCTTTCATGAGGAAATTTGAACAAATATTTAAATGTTGATTAATTCTTCAGACATTGATCTAAATTCGTACAATATATACATGTCAGAATCGCCAAAGCAAAAGAATTTTCAATTCAAAATTCTTCAAATACTGTACTGTAAGTTAATACTACATCTCCAGGAATTGTCTCCTGTCAGGATCGCCAAGACAATTTTTTTTCAAAGCAAAGCTTTTGAAAAATGTTTAATTTTTAAGATTATTTTTTATTATGAATTTACCGAATAAATATAAAACAAAAACCAAAGCTTTCATGAGGAAATTTTAAAATGTTGATTAATTCTTCAGACATTGATCTAATATCGTACCATATATACATGTCAGAATCGCCAAGGCAAACAAAAATTCAAAATTCTTCAAATACTGTACTGTAAGTTAATATTACATCTCCAGGAAATGTCTCCTGTCAGGATCGCCAAGATAATTTATTTTCAAAGCAAAGTCATTAAATGCTTTTGAAATATGTTAAATTTTTAAGAATATTTTTGATTATAAATTTCAAGAATAAATATAAAACAAAAACCAATAACTTTCATCAGGAAATTTTAACAAATATTAAAGTGTTAATAATTCTTAAGACATTGATATAAATTCGTAAAATATATACATGTAAGAATCGCCAAAGCAAAAGAATTTCAAATTCAAAATTCTTCAAATACTGTACTGTAAGTTAATACTACATCTCCAGAAAATGTCTCCTGTCAGGATCGCCAAGACAATTTATTTTCAAAGCAAGGCTTTTGAAATATTTTTAATTTTTAAGATTATTTTTTTTTTATAAATTTCCAGAATAAATATAAAACAAAAACCAATAACTTTTATGAGGAAATTTTAACAAATATTTAAATGTTGATTAATTCTTCAGACATTGATCTAAATTCGTACCATATATCCATTTTCTGAAAAAATATTAAACTTCAATTGTTTGCAAGTAAATTTAAATTCTGTGTGACTTGGCAAGTGATGAAATTCTATAAGTTATACTATTCACAGCACAAAACCATAAAACAACCAAAAAAAGATATAAAAAATGTCAGCAAAACATCTCATCAGACATAGACGACAGTTTTCTATGAATATTTCATTTGTTTCAGCTGCCGACAGATATACCGAGTGTGAAAACAACGCGGTGTCAACCAGAAGAAAATGTAGAAAAATATTATTCTGACAGGTTGGAAATTTAATGAAATGAAAAGAAATATAATAGAGCAATTCCAAAAGGTGCAATGCACTTTTTCATTTTGAATCACAAAAAACTAAATAGAAAAAAATATACATAATGTACAAAAGGAAAAGATATCGGTCTCTCTCCATAGTATTTTATATAGTGGGTCTAATGGGAAAACATGCGACAATAGAATTTATGCGCTCACGATTTTACCATGTTTCATACATTTTCGTTTTATTTATGATATCGACAAAAACTATATACATACATTTATGTATAGAGGTCCTTATATTATATTAAAATGCATTGGCTGTGTAGTATATTTTGTATATGGTATATAGATGCAGTATAATATATATGATGTGCATTGCATATTTACTACAATCGTTCAATTCAGTGAACTGAAAGTCAACTCGACAGTACATTTATAACCAAACAAAAAGGTTTTCATGATTTTAGCCATATGTTGCCATTGCGCCGCCGACAATTGGATGTTTTATTTTTTTTCTGTTTCTGATTTTCGTTTCGTTGTAGTACTTTTTTCCAAAGAAAATTTATTAATCAATTTGAGTTGTTTTTTAATTAACTTTTTAGTTCCAAACAGGAAAATTGATCAGTTTGAGTGAGCTTTTATTAACAATGGTAACATGTTGAATTTTTTTAGATTTGTCTAATTGACTTTCTGATTTTAGATGGTGTATTGGTGTACATTTTTGTTAGAAACTCAATATTCAGATAAACAACAGATTGCGCTTTTATTAAAAAAGAACTTCATAGGAATTTGTTTGATTTAGGTGTAGCACTTTTGCCTAGAACTCTGATGATTATGATCATCAATTCTCACTAAAAGAAAAAGAGAATCAAACTGGAAAATATTGCTTTGAAAAAGTACTCCAAACATAGTGTTTGAAAAACTTATTTCAATTTCAGTGACTTGAAATTTCAAAATATAGAACGTCGCAAATATTTAATTTATCAAAAAACGATTGAAGAGAAATAGTTGAAATAGAGAGAACGTATTTGATTCATCAAGAAACGATTGAGAAATACTTGGAATAGAGAGATTCATTGGACTCTACATTGGAATTTACCTTATCTTTAAAAAAATCTCTTTTAAATTTAACTCAATATTTTAATCTTGATTCTCTTAAAATGAATTACTGATTCCTGACTCATTTTGAGATTAGATATTCCCAAAGTTCTTTTTTAAAAAGTTTAGTCGGCAAAAGAAGTCCAGGTTTTGAACAATTTTTCAAATATTTTCACTGAATCTATTAAGAGTGAAAGTGAAAAACTAAAGCACTAATATAGAAAAGCAGATGGTAAAGACATAGAAAGCCAAACTTCCTTAATATCAGTGCTACACCTTAAGTCACCTTTAGTTCGTTGTGTGAATTCTACTACTTTGGCGATCCTGCCAGGGGTTAGCCATTCGTTCCTTTAGTTTTAATGAGACACTATTTTTTCAAATTGTTTGGCGATCCTGCCAGGGGTTTACGATTCCGTCATTTGTAATTTCAAAATTCAAGCAAATTTAAATTTGAAGAAAACTAAATTTTTGCTAAATTCCATGCTATAATTTTATTAAAAAAACAATAAACCAAAAACTCTCATCGAAGAAAAAAAAAAACAAGAATCGAACTGAGAACAGTCCACCACACACAGTTTCTTCTTCGCTTCTGGAAACAATATAAATTATCATAAATTTAAAACTGAACAGTAATTACTCGCAAACTGAATGAAGAAACCTTTACTTTGGAATATCTTTCAAAAGATCTCTTTTAATATTAACTCAATATATGGAAATCTATATTCTCCTAAAATGAACTTTGAACTCATTTTGAGAATATATATTTTCAAAGTTCAAAGCTTTTTTATAATTGTTCCAACCACTTTGGCGATCCTGCCAGGGGTTAGCCATTCGTTCCTTTATATTTAATGGACACTATTTTTTCAAACTGTTCCAACCACTTTGGCGATCCTGCCAGGGGAAGAACCTTTACTTTGGAAAATCTTCCAAAAGATCTCTTTTTAAATTTTAACTCAATATATGAAAATCTATATTCTACTAAAATGAATTTTGAACTCATTTTGAGAATATATATTTCCAAAGTTTACAGATTTTTAAAAATTGTTCCAACCACTTTGGCGATCCTGCCAGGGGTTAGCCATTCGTTCCTTTATATTTAATGGACACTATTTTTTCAAACTGTTCCAACCACTTTGGCGATCCTGCCAGGGGAAGAACCTTTACTTTGGAAAATCTTCCAAAAGATCTCTTTTTAAATTTTAACTCAATATATGAAAATCTATATTCTACTAAAATGAATTTTGAACTCATTTTGAGAATATATATTTCCAAAGTTTACAGATTTTTAAAAATTGTTCCAACCACTTTGGCGATCCTGCCAGGGGTTAGCCATCCGTTCCTTTATATTTAATGAGAGAGAAATTGTTCCAACCACTTTGGCGATCCTGCC
>JXPG01022978.1:0-14858 GCA_001015175.1 Megaselia abdita
ACTTCAAATTATCATAAATATTGTTCTTAATTTGGAAATGTATTGCAGTGAAATCCATGAAACCACTTATTTATTCTAATAATTTCAAGACTTTATTTTTTAAAACTTAATAAATATAAAATAAATCCTGCTTTTGAAGAAAATAGCTAACTGCATAACTTGTCCTTGTTTTTGTAATATTTTTTTTTTAAATATTGTTATTCTTAAAACAATTTAATCGACAAAATCTGTGTTTTTTCTAATGCATGTAGTGATAAACACGAAAAAGCTATTAAAAAATATATAATTTCAGGCCTTTTTAGATCATGAAGAAAAAGAGGACAGCACAAAGCAAATCAGTGATATCAATTATTTCGAAGATATTCCTGATGAGGAAGACAACGATGATGAGTTGAACTACAACAATTTCTACGAGGACCAAGATGAATCAGAGGGTGATGAAGAAAACAGCGAAATTGAAGAAGCCAAACCATTATCTACTTTTGAAGTTCGGGAGGAAAGATTGAAAACACAAATGAAGCAGCTCGAAGAAGAAATAGTTGCAAAGAAATCGTGGCAACTTCGAGGTGAAACTAATTCAAAAAATAGACCGGTAAATTCTTTATTGGAAGAAGTTTTGGAGTTTGATTCGACCAGTAGAGCTCCTCTTATAATAACTGAAAGCACATCCGAAAAACTGGAGGATATCATAGTGAACAGAATCAAAAACAGTTTATTCGATGACGTTGTTAAGAAAATCGTGAATAAAGAAAAACCGGAATACACTAAACAAATTGTGCTGGATCAAGAAAAAAGTAAAGAATCGTTGTCCGCCATTTATGAAAAGCAGTTCAACAATCAACTTGATACCAATCCTGAAGAAACTATTACCACGAACAAGCAATTTTCTAGTTTAATGTACAGTTTGTTCACAAAACTTGATTCGCTTTCGAACTATCACGTTACTCCTCAGAGACTGCAAGAGGAACCTAGAATTATAACAAACACATTGTCTCTGCAGGTTGAAGAGGTAGCTCCGGTATCTGTATCTGACCGAAACACTCTAGCCCCAGAAGAAGTGAAAGTCAGGAAGCAGAATGTTTTGGGTAATAGCGAGAAAACTAAGAGTGCCAAGAAGAAGCATAGAAAAATGAAGGCTATAAAGTATAAAAGTAAAACTCTGGATACGAAAGCTGCTAATCCAAAGGTAAAGTTAAAGATCTATTATGCAAAAGTGTTCTAATGTATATTTTTTATCAGGTTTCAAAATCGGAATCAAATTCAGCTATAAAAACATCAACTTCGTTCTTTTCGGAATTACAATCAAATAGAGTCAACCTTAAAAATAAGAAGCCTATGCCACAGGCAAATTCTTCTAAGAAAGTTAAACTTTGAATAAATATAGTTTTTTTAAACACTTATTTTTGGTTGGTTTTTTTTTTTTTTTTAGAAATTACAGATTTTGGAATTTGTTGCAGCCAATGAGTTAAATGTTAGTTCACTTCAAATTAACTTTATTATATATTTTTTAATTTCCGAAATTAATGCCGTAAGAAAGCAAAACTGATCTATACAAAATTGACATTTTAGTTAATAACTCTTTAAACATGTAAGTTCGAACTTCATCGTTTTTAAGATAATATTTTTTTTCATTGAAAAAAAATGTATTACGGAACAACGTTTTACAGCACCACTACTCTTTTAATACTTCAAACTTAAAGTTTTTTTTTTTACAAACACTTTAAAATTACTAACTGTTTTATATAAAAAGTAGTCATCTTATTACATTTTTTTAAAAGTAGTAAACTAAAGTAAAAAGTGTTTTTATGGACTTTATGATTTTTATGGATCCTAATATATTATTGCTTGGGTTTGATTAGATTTCGATTTTTTAGAATATATAGTGTATACAAATTTAATAAACCATTTCTTTAAAAAAGAAACTAACTCCATATTGAATACGAACTCAATATTTAAATAAACTTACTTCAAACTGTTTTAAAGAGATTCTGGAACTTACTGGAACTTTAAAACGAGTTTAAACCAATTGAAATAAGATTGAAATTTAAAATATTTTAAAATTAAAGAATATAATTGGAATAAATGTATAAAAATAACCAAACTAAGTTAAAAAAAACAATAATTTAATGTTTAAATTGCATTTAAATATCAGAGCTACTCTTCGTATAAAACTTGTTTGCATGGAATTAAAGTGAATAGAGAAGTATTGAAAATAACTAACAAAATATAGAAAGTAACTTTACAACAGCTTTTTTGTAAAATTTCAAAAGAACCGCTTCAAAAAGATTGAAATTATGATTAAATCAAAGCACCCCAAAATACTGTTTGATATTAAGAACAAAGTATTCCCCGGGCAAAAAAAAAAACAATTTAATAAAAAAAAATGAATAAGTTATTGAAAGAAGTGGTTTAACTTCTGTTATGACGATTTCCATCTCCGCGGCGAACTTCATCTCTATAATCGTCCATTGCCCGCTGTTGTGCAATATAATTCTCATTATCGTTTTCCATTAATATTTCCTTTTGAACTTCTTCTGGATCGTCGTTTTGAATCAAATCCTGATGATGTTTATCAAGGAGTTTATTCATTTTAACGGCTTGTTCAGCATTCGGAAATATTCCTTCTTTTACTCGGTCTTCGTAGAATTCTCTCACCGTCATCACAGGCATACTAGGATAACCTAAACCAAAGACGGCTTTCTGTGCTATATCTCTTGTGATTATAATTGGTTGGAATTTAGATTGAGGCCTTGGAAGTACTGGCTTTGCTTCTTGAGGTGTTATATTTTTCCTATATTCCAGCATAGGTCTTTCCATTTTGATATTGTCTAGTTCATCGGTTGCCTCTAAAATACATTTAGTGAGGTATTTTTTCAAACAATCTCTTTTAACGTCATCGTCGATCAAATTTGATAAATTGCCTAAATCAAATGTTTGGCTTTTCAACTCAGATTCAATTTCTTTTTTGATTTGGAATCTACGAATTTTATTGTTCCTTGTTATTGCTGATTGGATAAGTTCAGCATTGCTATCGGCAGGAGTGGATACACGATTTTCAGAAGGTGATTGGTAGATTTCGTACTCCTCACAACGCTTTAAGAAATCTCTGAAAAGAAAATTTAAGTCATGATTGCAGTGATGGATCTTTTAAATTTACTTGAAGTATATTTCCGATAAATTTAACACCTCGTCACGGTCTTTGTTGGTCTTACCAACCATGATTCCAAGGAAATATGGCAACATTAGATATTTTATATGCTCACTGATAATTTCTTCAAACATCTCGTTACTGCTGAAAACTCCTGCCAAGCTAACAATTCTAGTAGCATCATCAAAAGCAGTTATACATTGTTTTACTTTATCCTGACAATAAAAAGAGATATAGATGTATCTTATTATCTCAAAAATTTCAATAAAATATATGTATAAAATTTTATTTAATAAGCTCAACTAAATGTCGATATTTTAATATTGAGAACTTGGTTATGGGAAATATGTTTAAACTGTATTTCCATAAAAAAAAGTTGTGAAATCCAAAATAATGTACAGTTTACGGCAAAATCTTTTTAAAATGCTTATAAAATCTTATACACTATATGGGACATGATTACCCCTCGAATTTCGAGATTAATTTCAATTACTTAATTTTTAAAAATTTAATTAAAAAAATATATATAATATATAGAAACAGAAATATCGAAAAATATAAAGATATATATATTAAAATATAAAACAAATAAACAAAAATTCATCACAAAAAGATATAAAGATTAATAGTACGAATGTTTAGGTTTTTATTTCAGGTTTAGGATTTAAGAATTTAAATTTCGAGCTTGATGAAAGAGAGTCCTTCCATTAGGAAACAATAGTTCATTAGAAATTTCGTTAAATATTTGAAACCTGTGTAACTTATGGATAAGCTCGAATGAGGAAAAAAATATAACAGTTGACTAGGTTTTAAAAACATTTAGAAAATGGCACCTCAAGAATCTGATTTGCGTTAGTACTAGTAGAAATGATGGAATAAATCCCACCCGCTAAACACACCAAAATACAAATTTGTAAATTAGTTATATATTGTTTTGCTATATAATCTAAGAATTAGCTTTTTGATTTGAATTTCACAACATAATTTCGTAGAATTAATTTATAAGTTTTATAAGAACTGGAAATTTAAGTATTTTATGGTTTTGTTTTCAATATTAAAATTATATTTGTTTCTGGATTATTTGAAAAAGCAGTACCTGATATTCTTTGCTGTTAAAAGGAAGAGATGAATTTTCAATCTCGTTCATCAATTTATATCCCTTTTGGTATATTTCGTTGAGATTGCTGTCATTTGTTGAAATATCCTCAGTACCTTCCTAAAAGTTAATAAATTATATCACTTTCGAAAAATAACCAATAACTTACTGCCATTTCTATCTCTAAATGAATGGAATCAAATCGAGATATTTTTTTTTTATTTTGGTTTTTGCAACTTGATTTTTTCTTCTTCTTCAAAATTGTATGAAATAACGCGAAAGTTCTTATTCATNCATTATCATTGAAGTTACAGTACCTTCCTAAAAGTTAATAAATTATATCACTTTCGAAAAATAACCAATAACTTACTGCCATTTCTATCTCTAAATGAATGGAATCAAATCGAGATATTTTTTTTTTATTTTGGTTTTTGCAACTTGATTTTTTCTTCTTCTTCAAAATTGTATGAAATAACGCGAAAGTTCTTATTCATGAAACAAAATCAGCCAGACACAGTTCTAAATAGGGTTTTTTTTTAGATACTTTATTCTTTATATTTAAATTTAGCTGATTCATTTTGTTTATATTTTTCTGTTTAAAAAAAAAAAATATTAAGTAAGTAAAATTTAATTTAATTTTAAATAATATTTTGTAAAACAAAATAAAAACGCGCTCGACTCATTTTCAAAAGATGTAGTTACTTGGCCCTATTAAATATGTCCTCCTTAATATAGAGCCTTGACCACAACGCCAGATCATTTGGTTTTTGTTTCTAAACCTTTTGAACACGGCTTGGAGAAGAATTCAGACATTCTAGAATACTTCTTGGAAACTGGTTTCAAGTGTCTTGCAAAAATTCTTAGAAATCTGAAGAAAAGCATTATTACATACACTAAAAATAAAATATCGTTGGAAGAAAAAACAAATTTACTTACAAATCTTATAAAAGAATAGAATTCTGTGGCCTCAGTTGTGTACCACTGAAAAATAAAAATTTACTAAAAAGAAATTTATTTAAAATAAAAATA
Organism: Megaselia abdita; assembly: GCA_001015175.1. Taxonomy (NCBI): domain Eukaryota; kingdom Metazoa; phylum Arthropoda; class Insecta; order Diptera; family Phoridae; genus Megaselia; species Megaselia abdita. The sequence continues at coordinate 5,274 of JXPG01022978.1, forward strand.
AATACTATTATCATAGATAAACTATAGATATGAAAACGTTCGGAATCTGATGTTTTCCACTTCATCCAAATAACCCTGTTAATAATATTAGCGTTGAGAAAGCTCTTTGAAGCTTTTTCTTGATATGGTTATGGTAGAGTGTTTCGTTTCAGTGGAAAATATCAGACTCCGAAAGTTTTTCTATCTATTATTTGTCTATTCTATTTTTTTGTAAATGGTCAACGATAATAGAATAGTATTTTCGTGTGTAAAATATGACACTCATGTTGTCGGGTGGGAAAAATCCTATAGCTTTTGGCCCCGCCGAAAACCTAATTATTTTTTGATTTTTAATAATTAAACTGGGCTACTAAATCATTTATATTTGTTCATGTAATTAATTAAAGCTTTCCAACTTTTAACATTCATGTACCCTAATATTTCACCAAATTCAAGAAACCTTTTGAAAAACGATATGAGCTAAAATAAATCAATTTCGTTCCTTATACAGCAGACAAACTTTAATTGATATTTCCTTGCTATTTCACATTATATCCGTTTTCAAAATTAAAATTATCTTTCGAAAATTGACCCCCATCTACGCCATTCCCATAAAGAGTTCCATTCAAGTAATTAAGTGTTGAGTCAGCTAATTTTATCTTTGTATCATAGACGGCGACCTTCGCAGATGGACTTATTTTCTTCAGAGTGTGCTTTAGTGACATTAGGATATTTTCAGCTTCCAAATCTTCATTGGTTACATCACGTTGCACGCTTAGTGATTTGCCTTTCAAATTTTGAACTTCACTGAATATTTTGTCGACGAATGCTTTCTTGTTAAACTCTACTAAAATAGAACTTTTTCAATTGAAAATGGCAAGAATGGACGCTTTTCATTAATACCAAAATTATCTTGGCATATCTTTTTTGCTGTTGTTATTGCATCACTATCAGTCACTATGTTGAAGAAAATTAAATTATTGCTCTTGACTGACTTTTCCAATTGGATAGTTCTCTGTGTAAAAGGTTTTATCATTTCTTTGTACTTGTTGATTTTATCATCCTTTGTTTGGAGCTTAGCTTGAATGTTTGCTAATTCCGATCGGACGTCTTCAATATTTGAACTGATTTGGTTAACTTCCTCTTTTAATGCAACATTTATCAACTGTAACTTTGTATAGTTACTGGGTTTTGTGGTTGTTGCGATACAATTTTAATTTAGGGTAAGTGTGATTTTTTCTTATGTTTAGGCTTTTAAATATAACAAGCAAAACTTATAAAACAAAAAATATGTCAGTAACTTAAAAACTAGATTAACACCAACCTTGAATCTCTTCAGTAAATGCTTTTCTCATATTCGGAATCACTTCTTTTCTCATTAATTGTCTTAATTTGCTTTTTTTGTGAATATCGTCAACGATTCTGGAAGACGGTTTGTACTTATTTTATCTGTAATATTTTGCTCATTCTATAGTGACATAGTGTTTTCTCTTTGTCTACGTGAAGTTAGAGAAGAAGATATACATATTTCTTATATTATTCGCTGATTTTCATGAAACAAATGATATGTGAATACCACTTCCGAGATTATTTATTTTTCCCTTTTTTAATACTTTTTTTTTGAACACAATTTCTTATTTTTTCGAATCAAAAATATTTTTTACAACTTAACCTCGACAGTGTTGCCGTTTTTTTTGTTCAAATACAATTTTTAATATTTAAAAAAAAAATAAATTTTTTGTGTCGAAAATACAACTTTTGTCAAATTAGACTTTTCTTCTACGAAATGTTTTATTTTAGTAAATTAAGACGTTTCAATAATAAAAACCAATATCTTAAAATTTTCGGAAAAATGGAAAATGGTCATTTTTTTGGGTCAAAATAAAACTTTAGTCAAATTGCTTTTTCAATCAGGATTTTCTTCTATGAAATGTTTTTTTTAAATAAATTAAGATTTCAGTGATAAAAACCCATATTTTAAAATTTTCAAAAAAATGCAAATGGGTACCACTGTCATTTTTTTGGGTAAAGAATACAACTTTCGTCAAATTGCTTTTTCAATTAGATTTTAAAATTTTCGAAAAAGAGAAGTGCAAGAATTAGAAATTCAGTTTTTGACAAATCAAAAAGTATTGGGACAGTAAGACAGTGTTATCCAATAATAACATTAAAGATATGCAAGATTACAAATATGATTGGAATATTTGAATTTTCAGTTACTACCATACCATATATCAACAATTTTAAGAAAAACAAAATCTTATATCTTTTTTCTTTTATTTGATACTTATATAACTACTCATGATATTTCTCAAAAACAATAACTCCTTATGTATTTCTTTGTCGATGCATCTTTAAAAAACATTTTAATTTTCAAAGCTGCAAGTTTATTTCGGTCGCTCGATAACAATATGGATTGGTTCCAAGTAAAGTTAGCTAGGCCTTCGGTTAGGTCTTATTTTGTTTTGTGAATAGCCAGCCTTTTTAGCAATGGTTAGTGGTTGAATATCAGACATTTGGGAATATTTAATATGTTCATTGGAAATTTTTTTTATATTCAAGCTTGGCTCTGTTGTTTTTATTTCACTAAATTTTGGGTTCTTTATATTTGAATTTTTGGGTTCTTTATATTTTATTTTGGTTAGTTATTTGTGATGAGAACTTTTTTGTATGTTGAAATTTTAGTAGATTGATCTTTTGGTAAAAATTGGAGGTATTAAAGAGTTACATAGATAGATTTATTTACAAATAATAAAATATACAACATTTTTAATATTCGGTTTGTAAATAAATTTGAGACTATAGTAATAAATTCTGTCAGTCTTGAATTTATAAATACATTTTAACTTAAAGTAAGATTTTATAACATTTCTTTAAAGCATATTTAATATCTTATGTAATATAAATCATTTCAAGTATTTCTAAAAATAATAATTTAAACTAGAATTTCAGATGATTTAAAGCTCAATTCAAAACCAAATAATTAAAGTAAACTTTCTTCTCTGGGTGTACTTAATATTTGTTTGTTCCCTTCAGTATAAAATTAACACATATACCACGTGTTCCAGACCACCCGTCCACCCATATTTCCCGGCAAAATAAGGTAGCTAGCGCTGCGAAAAAAAACTACATATAATAAATCGACCATGATGTATCGATTGGTGATATTTTCAAATAAGGTAACGTTGAACGCTGAATTTATTTTGCTACTCTGAATCCGTCTTAACTACTAAACAGCATCTAAACCCGAAATTACGAAAAAGTTAAACATAATTATCTATCTATAAAATAATGATTTCGTCTTTCATATAAACTACACAAATTTTTATTAAATTTTACTTGATATATTTATTGATTTATAAAAGTGAACTTAAAGCTTGTATTTATTTTTTGTTTTTAGTCGGAAATCAATAAAAATAAAGTTTATCCCCAAGTTACTACGCAAGATACAACACAATGACCAAAACCGTGTTAAAAATACAACCCCGTGGCCAATTAGTTTCCCAAGATAGATTGTACAAAATTAAAAATCATCCTATTACATTATCATCCAGTTCCAACATATATTCCAAGTCTCTACAGTTAAAAACCTGCTAGCGTTGCAAAAACAGACAATGCATAAACGAATGCTTTGTAGGAAAAATCTAGAGAGAAATATTTTAAATTTATTTTTAATACCTCATACAAAATCATGATTAAATTAACTTAATTGGAAAATAAATAAAACAAATGTTTTAACCCATTTTGGTCCATTTTAACTTCTAATTCGTTTATTAAAATTCATTACAATAATTTAAAGTAAATTAAATTATATAAATATAAAATTACATAAATTGATTGTGCTCGTTTCCGCTCTTAGACCTGGTCGATTATTTTTAAATTCTAACACTTTTTTTTACAATGGGGAGTTTTTACAACTTATCGATGTCTAAATGTTTAAGTTTAAATAATTGAAATAATTGTATATAATTTAATACCAATAACATACAATTTTATAAAGAGATCTTTTTCAAAACTCTATTTTTTGTTTTCGTATTTTTCAAATATTATTGGTATCACAACAGTATTTACATTGCATTTGATATGGTTTTCATTTTATTTTTAATATATTATGTTACTAGTATTTTTTAAAGAAATACATAAGCGAAAGTGTAATGGTTTTGAAAAGGCACAACCGAAATAGGAAATAGGAAAAATTATATAATATTTTTTTGTTAAATTTTAAAATCGTAATTGACGTTAATTTAACATAATTTAATTTTAAACAAAATATTTGTTTTTTTTTTAGATTACAGAAATAATAAGAGGAATGCGGTTTTTATTGTCCAAAATATGTAAATATTTAAGTTTATATTATTGCATAAAAGATATCTAGGAAATCAAGGTTAATAGCTAATGATTGTTGCTTTTTCTTCATTTTTTACATTTAACTAATTATAAAATATCAAAATGCTATGATATTACAAGTCTTCATTATTTAAATATTTGTAAATAATTTATAAAATAATAATACTTATATAAATATTATGCTCGTTTATGCAGATATGTTAGGTTTGAAACCTAAATTTTTTCGTTGCAAGAATAGATGAATTTCCCGAAAATTTGGCCGATTTGATTCGTTTCGTTGCCAACATTCACACATTAAATCATAAATTTCTTTAGAACAGTTCTTAGGCATACTCAATAATTCCTGAAAATTTAAATTCATTTTACATTATTATATTTAAGAACTGAATTCAATTTGTGAGAATCACTTACAAACTTTCCATTGTTATGATAAATATTTGAAATATTTTCCATGACTTTTTCATCAGAAAATTGCTCAAAGGGTTGCTCCATAGAAAATGTTAAGATTTCCCATAAAGTTACTGCGAATGACCAGACATCTGACTTTGAGGTAAATTTTCCCTGAAAATAAGATGATATTGCATATACATTCTCATCATTTATCTGTTTATATGAGACTTACTAGTAAAATGCTTTCCCAAGCCATCCACCTGATAGGCATACTTTCATTGTGACCTTCAATAGGACAAAAATCACAGCTATATGCTGATCGATTTATCACAGATCCAATTGAACATACTTTAACATTTAGGTAGGGTCCTATTATGCAACTCCTAAATTATAAATAATAATATTAATATGAGTATCAAGTAATTACTCTTAAGTACATACCTTGTCGCTAAATCCTTATGTACAAACTCCAATTCTTCTAGGTGCTTCATTCCCGAAGCTATTTGTGATGAAATATAAACTAATGATCCAAAGCTAAAATGAAATGTTTTTTTTTATTAATTTGAAGGAAAGATTATGTTCTTGCGATAAAATAATTTTGAAGAGCTATATGGATACATGTTATCGAAACAAATATGCCTGGACTCAAACCTTGTCAATATCACTCAGTTTTAAATAAACACAAAATAAAATAACTCCAAGAATTCAAAGAAAATAGGACTTTCAGTCAGTAATTAATTTTAAGAGAATCCAGACTTTCAAATATTTAATTTGAATTTAAAGATCCTTTGAAATATAGGGTAATACTTCCCAAGTAGAGTCCACTGAATCTCTCTTCAATCGTTTTTTGATAAATCAAATATTTGCTAGTTAATTTCAAGCGACCTTCTTTATTTTTCAATTTCATGTCACAGAAATTGAAATACGTTTTTCAAATACGATTTTTGGGATATTTTTTCAATGCAATATTTTTCAGTTTGATTCTCTTTTTCTTTATTATTATTATTATTATTATTATTAAATTTTAAAATAAGAAATGTATGGAATATTAATAAAATCATTTAATGGGTAGGAAAACACGTGCACTTTCCGAAAAAAAAACATTACTTTCCACACAAAATTAAAGTGGAAAAGTATTATTAAAGTGTGAACATCAGTTCTCAAGTTTTCCCTTTAACTTTTCAGTGGAAGAATAATTTGCTTTCTGAATTGTGAGAGATGGTCAGTAATAGTAATGATCTAATGATATGTGTTGCTAACTTCTCGAATATACATTTAAACCTATAAAAAAATATATATAAACTACTAAATATAGTTAAAAATACAATTCATTATAAATATGTAAAGCACTCATTTAAATATGCACCATACATATTATGAGTTCTCAACACATATTTATTGTGTAGACTACATATATGAGTATGTAATGTTGACCACAATTAGAATGTGTAAATTTTTATAAATAAAATGTGTGCAGCAAGAACAGAATACGTACTGTTTAATAGCTCATAAACAATCAACAAGGTCGGAGAGTCGCATTTCGACAACGACATCGACGTTGAAGTAAGAAGACGAACAACTATATATTCCATGAGTAAGCAACAGCCTGTCGTAAATAAGATCCGAACTAAACGGCTGAAGTGGACAGGTACGTGAATATAATGAACGAATGTTTTCGGGTCAGAAAGGTACTTTTCAAAAANTCTGTCAAGCACATTAAAATATGTATGTACTTTTGGCGATACAAAGTGCTCCCAGGACTTCAAGTGAGCCAATATAAGACCAAGTACCTACTATCAACATGACCTCCTATTTTTAATAGCTCATAAACAATCAACAAGGTCGGAGAGTTGCATTTCGACAACGACATCGACGTTGAAGTAAGAAGACGAACAACTATATATTCCATGAGTAAGCAACAGCCTGTCGTAAATAAGATCCGAACTAAACGGCTGAAGTGGACAGGTACGTGAATATAATGAACGAATGTTTTCGGGTCAGAAAGGTACTTTTCAAAAAAAGATCAGTTGGAGGTCAACGAAAAAAATGAAGAAATCTAGTGGAACAAGACACGAAGGACCGACCAGCATGATCAACAATTATAAAGCAAGTGGATTCGATGTAGGGATCGCCACAGTTTTTATAATATGGGTTGTTTTTTGAATTAAATCTTAATTCGTATGGATGTATGGACGAATGGATGGACAGGGGTGTAAATGGGTGTTGGTGTATTCATGTATATCAATAATATGGGCTTATTCATGTAATTATTTTAAATGTAAATACGAACAACTCGACATAAGCAAGTTAAATTCCCATGCAAAGATAAGAACAACAATTATCTGCTAAGTGCTGATGTAGCTATGAAACGCTGGGCTGAGTATTTTCGAGACACCTTTAATGGCTAGGTTAGTTGAAACCTCATTGGGTGCTCTGGAGAAACCATCTATCTATATGACGATCTAGAGATTGAGGCACCTACCATTTTTGAAGTCTGTACAGCTATTTAGCGCTTAAAAAACAACAAAAGTGCTGGGCTGGACCACATTCCCGCTGAGCTTTTCAAGTGTGGTAGAGAGAAGTTACACTAGATTATTACTAACATTTGGACCAATGAAACATGTATCGATCAGTGGAATAGCAGTTGTATTAATCCAATTCATAAGANTGAAGTCTGTACAGCTATTTATCGCTTAAAAAACAACAAAAGTGCTGGGCTGGACCACATTCCCGCTGAGCTTTTCAAGTGTGGTAGAGAGAAGTTACACTAGATTATTACTAACATTTGGACCAATGAAACATGTATCGATCAGTGGAATAGCAGTTGTATTAATCCAATTCATAAGAAGTGTGACAAAACTCTATTCTCCAATTACAGGGGAATCAGTATCATAAACGTCGCATATAAGATCCTTTGTGAAAAACTGAAGCCCTACCTAAACGACATCATCGGGAGTTATCAATGTGGCTTTAGACCAGGTAAATCCACAACGGACCAGATCTTTACACTTAGAAGACTCCTTGAAAAAATACTGGAATTTTAAATCGATACTCCCCTCCTTTTTATCGATTTCAAGCAGGCATACGACAGCATCAATAGGAGCTCGCTTTTTACATCAATGAGATACTTCGGAATTTTATGTAAGCTTAACAGACTTTGCTGGTTAACCCTGGCGAATACTGATAGTGTTGTCAGAATTGGCAACGAATTATCGCATCAATTCACTACCAAACAAGGTTTCCGCCAAGACGATGCATTATCCTGTGACTTTTTTAATCTGTGCTTGAGAAAAATTTCCATGACTCCAAGACCCATCACGAAAAGGGAGGCATCGGTACTCAAATTCTGGTCTATGTTGACGACACTGACATTATTGCTAGAATGAGGGTCGATGTAAACATGGTTTTATAGAAATTGAGAATACGGTAGGAATCAAGGGATTAAAAGTGAATGCATCCAAAACAAAGTACATGCAACAAGAAATGACAGTGCACTTTAAAATGGTACCCATATTGAAGCTTCCCATTACTGATATCAACCTCTCGGGTTTCAAGTTTCCAACTGCAAAAGGTGCTGATTATTAGGTGTTATGGATTGAACACTCATGGAAGAACTTACTGATTGAGGACTAAACGCATTNCAAGAAATGACAGTGCACTTTAAAATGGTACCCATATTGAAGCTTCCCATTACTGATATCAACCTCTCGGGTTTCAAGTTTCCAACTGCAAAAGGTGCTGATTATTAGGTGTTATGGATTGAACACTCATGGAAGAACTTACTGATTGAGGACTAAACGCATTCATTAAAATTTTTGTTATAAAATACTAAATTATAAATAAAATTCCCGAAAATGTATTAAACCCAGCTATGTTAATTTTTTGTTGAAAACAAACTAAAAACATTTAAGCCTTCTCCGATATGACTTGACATAACTGAATTGATATCATATAAAACCATTACATAAGCGTATATATCTATTTCATTTCAAAAATGCACTAAAAATTAAATTTAAAAACAAATAATTCTTACCTTAGAGTATTCCTACTTTCCTGGAGAAATTGATTCAAATCTCCTAGGCAATTTCTGTAGTCAAGAACAACACATATTGGTTCGTCTTTCAAGCAAGCTCCTAGTAGTTTGGTAATGTTGTCATTGGTAACTTTGGATAACTTTTTGGCAATCATACAAAAGGAATTATTAATATGAATATCGGCTCCGTGCTTCAATGTTGCAACCGCTGCTAACTGCGAACTAAAATCATTATTGAATTAAAATCAACGTTTCAGAATTTAATAATTTTTAAAAACCTACTTTATGCCTTTTGTTTCACATAGATGTAATTCACCGAAATCACCACTTCCTAATTTCTCAACTATGACTAATGATTGTCTAGGAAATTCCATGATTTCACTTATATTAGCTATTTTATAAGAACTTATTGGTATCGTTTGACTGGAATTTATTGTGCCGGTTGATGTATTGTTCAAAGTGTAGGACCTCAGCCTGTCGATATTATCACTTTCGTTGGAATCAAAGTATTTCTCAGAGTTCGGTGCCATAATCGTTGATAAAGTCTTAAATTGAGATAAGTTCGTAGATTTGATCTTCGAGTTTGAATTTGATGCTGGCAGTTTTGGAATGAAATTTTGCATGTTTGGTACAGCATAGTCTTGACATACAATGTCTGGAACATCTGTATAATCCGGTGTTATGTGTCTGATGGTGAAATAATTTGGTAAATTTCTTTTAACTTTTTGAAACACATATAAGAATTATTTAAATAAAAATGCTATAAAAAATACGAAAACATATTATTTTTAAATGTTTTGAAATTGTAGAATATACACACAAAATAATTTACCTCT
>JXPG01023024.1:327-18532 GCA_001015175.1 Megaselia abdita
AAATTAAGAAATGTTCACGAAAAACTATCATAAATTGTTGATAGTTTTAATCACTTTTATTGACCCACCAATTAGAAAAACATAATTTTCTTTTATTTTTGAAAGCTTTTCGACAATGAAATCTTTATTGTCATAATCAGCAACTAAATTTGGAAATAAAAGAACATAAAAGTTTTAAATAAACACAAGATTTTGCAAACAAACTAAGATGTCTCAGATTTTTTTAACGAAACTTTTGTTTTAAAAAGTCTTTAAATTGACTAAATTACAAAAAATTGAGAAACAAAATTGTTTTTTAAAATTTTTTATTAAAGGGTACCCTTTGTTTTTTTTTTGGGCTAAAAATTCAAGTTTTTAAATTGCTGTTTTAACTAAAGTTTTTTAATTGACTAAATTAAGAAATGTTCACGAAAAACTATCATAAATTGTTGATAGTTTTAATCACTTTTATTGACCCACCAATTAGAAAAACATAATTTTCTTTTATTTTTGAAAGCTTTTCGACAATCTAATCTTTATTGTCATAATCAGATTGAATTTTTAATGAATCTTTTCTTCTATAAAGTTTTTTAATTGACTAAATTAAGAAATTTTCATAAACAAATAATTCATATTTTTTATTGTAAATTTTTTTTTATCAAAAATTCAAAGGGGTACTTTGTTGTGATTTTTAGGACTGAAAATTCAAATTATTCAAATTGGTTTTTTAATTAATCTTTTCTTTTAGAAAGTCTTTCTTTGACTGAATTAAGAAGTGTTCAATAAAAAAGTCATTCATATTTTTTGCACAAATTGTTATCAAAAATGCAAAAGAGTATCCCTTTGTGATTTGTTGGGTCAAAAATGTGAGTCCTTCATATTGCTGTTTAACAAAACTTTTCTTCTAGAAAGTCTTTTAATTGACTCATTCATTTTTTAAAGCAATTTTCATGAAAAACTGATTAATTTATTTTACACATTTTTTTTGTAAAAAATTATGAAAGGTACCTATTTGTGATTTTTTGGGCAAAAATTAAACTCCTTCAAATCGCCTTTTTACAGAAACTTTTCTTCTAGAAATTGACTAAATTAAGAAATTTTCATAAAAAACTAATTCATATCTTAACAAACATTTAAAAAAAAAAAGGAAAATGGTATCCTTTTGTGATTTTTCGGGCTGAAAGTTCAAGTTCTTAAAATTGGTTTTTTAACGAAACTTTTCTTTTAGAAACTTTCTTTTTTATTGACTATTTAAGAAATTTCCATAAAAAAAAAAATGCTGTTAAACATTTTTTATCAAAAATTCAAAGGGGTACCCTTTTGTGATTTTGAGGACTGAAAATTCAAGTTATTCAAATTGGTTTTTTAATTAAACTTTTCTTATAGAAATCCTTTTAATTGACTCAATTAAGAGATTTTCATAAAAAAATCATTCATATTTTTTACATTCCTTTATCAAAAATGCAAAAGGGTACCCCTTTGTGATTTCTTGTGCCAAAAATCTTACTTCTTCAAATTACTTTTATAAATAAACGTTTTTTCTAGAAAGTCTTAATTGAAAAAATAAAAAAAATTTCATGAAAAACTCATTCATTTTTATTCTACATTTATTTTGTAAAAAAAGATAAATGGTACCACTTTCTGATTTTGTGGGCCGAAAATTTTACTTACTCAAGTTGCCTTTTTAACGAAACCTTTTTTCTAGAAAGTCTTTAAATTGACTAAATTAAGAAATTTACATAAAACAATTATCAAAAATTCGGGCTGAAAATTCAAGTTCTTCGAGTTGCTGTTTTAACGAAATTTTCATGAAAAAACTCATTCATATTTTTTGTTAATTTTTTAAATCAAAAATGCAAAGGTACATTTTTGTGATTTTTAGGACTGAAAATTCAAGTTATTCAAATTGCCCTTTGTACTTTGTAATTTTTCGGGCTGAAATTGCAAGTTCTTCAAATTGCTGTTTTAATACAACTTTTCTTCTAGAAAATTTCCTAATTGACTAAATTAGCAATTGTCTTCTAGAAAGTCTTTAAATTGACTTAATTAGAAATTTCCATAAAAAAAATATTTTTTTTTCAAACATTTTTTATCAAAGGGGTAGCTTTTTTTCGGCTTAAAATTAAATTAAGTTAAAATTGCTTTTGGAACGGAACTTTTCTTCTATATTCTAGTTCTAATCTAAATTAGGCCAACGCTGTAGATTTGTAGACAGCCAGTAAATATAGATTATAATATATGTATAAATAACCCAATAAAATACAGTCATTAATAATTAAAAAAAAACCTCTCCATCGTCACATTGAAAGTTAATTACTATGCTAAAATAATACTTTGATATAAAAATATTTTGCTTTATAGTTAAAGAGCGCGGAACGAATAAGGATTCCTCTTTCCAATTTGAACCACTTTAAGGGTTGCTTTCCTTTCTCTTTCCATAAAATATATGTTTTCAACGGAGTCGCTTGGAGGCGAAATAAAACCAATGTGTGAAATCGCTATGGAGACATGTTGATTAAGGACTCTCGTAAAGGATATTTTGAATACGTGTAAGCTATGTATATGTTTATGACTATGATAATGTACAACAACCTGAAGTGAAGTGCTCTCGAAATCAATTTGGTTAACAAAATGTGCTCTCATGATTCAATTAGCTTTCATAGTAAGTTTCAAAGGAGAACGATAATGAAGGAATATGAAACACATCATGATCTACTTTACATTTCAAAGGAAGGATGCTTCTTATCGTTTTTTCCTGTATATTGTTAATGTAGAGTGGAGAGAGAGAATTCGTATAAAATGTAATTGTGGGTTTCATTACATTAACAAGATTTGAATAAGGGTAGTTTATAGGAAAGACATAATACATGTGTGGCAGAAGGAAGGAAATTATGAAATTAATAACTCTTATTTGTCGGAGTTGAATATTAGTTTAATATAACCTTTGTGAAAGCAAAATATACAAATTTATTAAATTCATGATCTGTTTCACAGGACTATCATGATGATATACGACAGGAGCAGATGTGGGAGATGCAAGCGTTAACATCAACACCAACAACAAACAATATGACAGGTGATCAAAACAGCCCAACAAACAGCGTAGACATGGATATAACTACAGATGACAAAAATCCCGTCTCACCGAATCATCGGAATAGCAATAGTTGTTCACCGACAGCCCAGATCAACAATAACGACAATGAAAACAACATTTTGAAACAGCATCAACAGCAGCAGCATCATCATCACGATGATATGGATTTAACAACAGACAACAACAAACTAACAGATACATCGCAAATTATATCCACATCAACTGCTTCTCTAATACCAACCCATATTACCCAGTCACAGTCGATGTTATCAGCAAATCCGTCAAAGCGTAAATATATTAGTTCAACTGTTTGTTTTTCTCTATTATTTTCATGGTGATTAGGGTGGTTTGAATTCGAAGTTTTGGGATAGAGTCCTCGGAATTTTCTACTGAAAAAAAAGTCTTCATCCAAATTTTAATCACATCTTATCCGTAAATATGCTTAGAAAGAAAACAAATTTCAATAATGACAAAAATCTGCATTTGTGAGCACTTTTCCCTCTAGGTGGGTTAATTTTCAAACTTCAAATATTGAATTTAAATTTAAAAAGATCTTTTTAAATGCAAGGTAATAGTTCCCAATTCTTGTCAATTTCCAATTCTTGTCAATTTCATGTCACTGAAATTGAAATACATGTTTCAAATACGGCTTTTAGGGTACTTTTTCTACGCAATATTTTCCAGTTTGATGATATTTTTCTTTTAATTCTAGAGGCGTTTTATTGTGTGTGGAATAAGAATATTTGCATAAGACTGGATTTGAAACAATAACACTTAATACATTTAATACATTAAATAAAACTCGTTAAATACAAAAAAAAAAAACAATGCATTCCACAGGATTTGAACTCAAGTAAGAAGAAATTATATTTAACTACTTGTGATGAATTTCAAATAACAAAAGTAGTTTTTATTTCTAGGGGAATAAATTGAATAGTGAAATTTACTACTTATAATAGGAAGCATTACTACACATAATAGTCAATACTTCCCATATTAGTAAATTTTACTATTGCAATAATTTCACTATTTATTTCTAGTAATTTTTTGTTTACATTATAGAGAGATATTTAATTATATCTTTGAAAATGTTACAACTTTTGGAATAGCAATTTTTTCTATTTCTTGGGCGATCTGATATTTTAATCAGAACAATGTTTAAGTGACTTTACTACTTCAAGCTGTAAGAAATTTATGAATTATTGCTACAAATAGTAAATTTTGTGTTACTTTGTCAATACTTCCAATATATTAGTAAATTTTACTACTGCAATAATTTCACTATTTATTTTTAGTGATTTTTTTGTTGTTTACATTTATAGAGAAAATATCATTATATCTTTGGATATTTCAAGTTTTTTCGAGAATATGTTTAAACTGTTATATTAAAAATTCTAACATCATATTTTGTAAACAATTGTATTTTTTTATTTAACACTTGTTCGTATTAAATCTAAAAATAAATATTTAAACAAAAATGTACACCAACAAAAGAATTTCAATTTAAAAAAAAAATAAAGTATGTCATTTTTTGTAATTTTTTTTTTAAAAAAAGCTAAATTTCCATAAGTTGTATTATAAAGAAATTATTGCTGTATTATAAAGAAATTATTGTATACAAAAATGTTGTAAATATTAATTTGAAGATCTAAAAAAATTATCTGTGATTCAAAAAAACTAAGAATTTAATATTTTTTTTTGTTATTTGATGTTTATTGTATGCAATTTAGGTAGTTGGTTGGTGTAGGTGCTAGCGCTCTCGCCTTCCAGTCTGACGTTCTGAGTTCGATCCTCAGTGCACACGTCAGAATTTTTCGTAAGAAATTTTCTTTCGTGTGAGTCGGATATACTACCTGACGCCACCCTCGTCGTTTCGATGTTGATGAAATAAAAGGGTACCTCTAATACACTCGTTAAAATAGCAGACAGCTCATCACTAACTCTATTCAGAGGAAGAGGGAAAACTAATAACACTGATGTAGAAAAGCAGCTGGTAAACACATAGGAAGTAAACATTCCTTAATATCACTGCTACACCTTGAGTCAGCTTTGGCTCGTTGTGTGATTTAGTTTTTTTTATTTTGTATGCAATTTAGAAGTAACTTTTCTCTATTATTAAATACTAATTGAAAGTTAGAATTCTAAAAGAAAAATTGGAAACAAAATCAAATTCAGCCAATCAATAAATACTTTACATAGAAGCACTATTAAAAAGTGCTATTAAAATAGTTCTTGATTAACAACGGGAACTATATTTTTTAAAGGGTTAAATTAATACAAAATCTCAGATAAAAAGAAGCAATATACAAAAACCAGATTCTAATTAAAAATTACTAAAAACCACCCTATCACAGTTTAGAAAGAACATATTGATAAAATGGCAAATGATGGATGCGGGTTAAATTTCGCGATCCTTCTTCTATCATCACGAAACTGTCAATTTTAATATCCCTTCAATGTATCCACTTTACAGCGGCATTTCCAGCGATCCAGCATCATCTAACAAATTTATTGAAACCAACAAGTGGATTATCATCGGCCCAGCAAACAACGACGAGTTGTTTATCCTTGCCAATTCCAAATGATAATGACACCACAGCGTTAACACTCATCGAGAATCCCATGATGCATCCAGCCCTAAGAGGTGTTAAAAGTATCAATATTGGTAAGTTTTTATGTGTGTATTCTTGTGTGAATATTGAACTTTTTACAGGACCTATAGAAACTTTATAATGTGATAGTGTTTGTGGATGTATTATTTACGATTGTTGTTTTTCCGTTAATACAATCAGAATTGTTTTTCTTCTCCTTGTTCTAGATGATAGTATCTTAAACTCGTAAAAACACACAATAGATTTTCCAAAGTTTGAGAGTTTTCTATTTTCTTTTATTGTTTTCTTTGGTATAAACTTTTTCTAAATGAAGTTCTTAAGATAAGACTATACTTATTCACTCTCCTTCCACGACAACATTTTTTATTGAATATAGAGAGTTTTAGAATCACTTTTGTTGTTCGATGGAGTTGGAATGCTGTTATGTGATTTTTAGGTGGTTGGGAAAAAAAATTATATGTGATGATATGAGGTTGAATTTTTCATCTGTATTGAAGAAATAAAACATTCAATTCCGGAATAACGAAACATTTATTTTCATTATTAAAATCAACAAAAGATTAAGAAGAATAATTTAAAAGAAGATTTAAAAAATCTTGAGTGATATATTTACAAAATTTATAAGTCACTTAACAAGGATCCAAATACTAAATTTAGAAATAAAAGTAATGCTTCATTAGAACAAATTTAACGCTTGAAAAACTAAACTTAAAATAATATATTCATCCTGTTTCAGACTCTTAAGAAAGACTCATAGACCCATAGTGAGTTGTATCTTTGTATATTCACCCATATTATGGGATTGTTAAGTATATTCACAATACGTTAAGGCTCTAGACTATAAAATATTCAAAAAGACTTAGAACTTGAAATTATAAAGACGGCACTATTTGAAATTCCTCTTCTAAAAGTTTATGTGGGCTATAGTCTAAATACTCAATTAATTTCAAAACCATATAAAGTGTAAATTTAAACTGAAAACGACGAGAAATTACCATAACAGTGGAAAGGAAAACCAAACTGTTATATGAAAAATCAACTGTTATAGAAGATCTAAAGTCTTTCCGATAGGTCTTGTCTACAGAATCAAGCCACATGAGTCTTGGTCTTCTTTTTCCAAAGAGTTTGAGGTCAGGATTTTCTTCGTCACTTACAGTACATATGTCATTTGAAGAACTTTTCTCTCAAACTCTCTCACCCATCATGGATTTATCTGTGTCTGATAATGTACGACTCGGGCCCATGCATCAAAACAGGTATAATGTGAGTTTGATAGATCCTTATTTTCTTGTTTCGTCGAACAAATTTGGATCCCAGTACTTTGCTCAGATAAAAAATTGCATGATTCTTGGTTTAATCTCCACGGTAATGTCATTGTCGGATTTAACAGAGATATGTAAAATTTTGCACAGCCTCGAACTCATCGGTTACTATTCTGATGTTGTTGGATTTCTCACTGATAATTTAATTCTATGTTTCAAGTACTTGTTCTTCTCAACGTCCACAATGAGTCAAATCGTTTCTACACCTGTATTAATTTGTTGTATGCGCTCTTCACATCTTTCTCGTACCGTCCTTCGATGCCAAAGTAGTAGTTGGCAAAACTATCAAAAATTATTTAAAAAGGTCGGATGTCAGCTATATATATATCCAGATATTAAACACACGATAATGCATCACCTTGACGGAAACCCTTAGATGTTGTAAACGGTTTCAATATATTTCTAGTTACAGGGACAGCACTTCCTGTGACTTTTATTATCAGCTGACATAGTATAGGACAAGCGTTTCACGGATGCCCAATTGGTCCAATGCCGAAAATAGCTCATCATCAATGATTTTATTTCGGATGCCTCGTTATGCCATTTTCTTGTTCGTTAGATGTTGACCGCCTTTCTTTGTGCATCCCTATACAACTCTTTTGGTTCCACCTCTAGGTTCTTCATGTCAAGCAACTTCTGCCTAGTCACAGCTTTGGATGTTGTGTCATATTCCTAGCAAACGATTTTGAAGTTTCACTCTGTTTTAACGTTGGTTTCAGAGCGGGTGTGATGATGGATTTTGTTCACGACGCCATTTCTTGACTTCCATTTTCCCTTGTGAGGGAAGTTTATTAGCCTACATCGCTTTTTCGTGAATGTGCTGTGGAGACTATATAGCCCCATATATATCGTCATCATCAATAATTATGAACACTTCTGAAGACTTATGTGAAGTTACAATTACGCCTCCTCCTAAGTCGATATTTCTCGCAAGACTCGGAGTAGACGTTACCGATGCTCAGGTATATAAAGAAAAAGATACCATCAGCCTTAAATTTTAAAGTCCGTAAAATGCTCTTTAGAAGTCCGGTACAATATTCATCATAGCTTCAGAAAGTCACGCATCTGTAAGTCGCAAATCTTAATGTTACGGACGAGATAATACAAGTTTTTGAAAATGATAAAGCAATCGTCATGGTTCTGATTGATTTCTTAAAAGCATTAAACAGCTTCATCCACAATTTGATACTTGAAAAATTGAAGCTGCGTTTTGGATTCAACATACAATCTAACAGACTTCTTAGTAGTACCACAAGGATCTATTCTTGCTTCTGTACTTTTCTGTATGTACATTGAAGATATGTCCACTGTGTTTATTAACTACACTCCACATTACTACGCTGATGAAACACAAATCTACATAAAATGTGATATAGGTAAACTATCACAGACCATTAGTCTTATCAACGATGAGCTGAGGTATCACTTTGGTCGGACTTGAATGGCCTTAGTATTAATGCTAGAAAAACGCAGACTATCGAATTCACACGTCGGAGCTATGACACCAGTTCAATTCCTCAAGTCTCAGTAAAGTATGTTCCTATTGACTATTTCCAACCATTGAAATGGGACGATGGAATCATCACGAACTCGAAAACAATTTACTTTGGTCTTAGATGCCTGTGGAATAACTCACAAATTCTTCCTAAATCAACGAAGAGAGATTGGAGAATTGAGCTTTGCTAATTTTTCATGTATTCAAAAATTATTCAATTCCATCGTCCGATTTGTTCACAATCTCAGGAAGTATGATCATATCTCTCACGACAGCAACACTATCGTTTTACTTCTTATCTGAAGCAGATTTTACGACATTGAAGACTTGTTTTTCTTTTAAAAATTAAGAACCGAAATATGTATCTACAAGAAAAAATGACGTTCCTATCCTCATGTAGATTCAGCTAGCTACCTTATCAGAATTCCAGTCCATAAATATGAAATCAGCAACAACAGTTTTTGTTGTATCAGGAATATTAACTCCATCAATGTCTTTAAAGAAAAAAAAATTAGCGCTTTTTAGACAAGCATTCAGAGATGCATCGAGTTCATAGTTAAAAGCGTCCTTCTGGGTCTTCAATTGCTGTGCCGTGATGAGATTAGAATTGTATGTGCATAAGCAGATACGATGCGTGTGTCTTAGAGGTGCCCTTCATGAGTCTTTAAGTATTCCTCAGGCGTATTGCCACAAAAAACGAAACCTACACGATACAAACAATGTTTTTCTTATTCTTACTTCCTGAAGAACTGTGATCTCGTTTTCCATAACTTTTCGGGTCGCTTTTCGTAGATGCAATTAACCAGAAGCTTATTACTGATTTCCAGATCCAATTCGTTTTGAGAATTAGGTGACTTAACCACGAATTTAAGCTTTTACAGCGATAAGCATGATCCATGGGTTTTTTCTGAAATCGAATCGAATTTGAACTGAGAATTTCGTACCCCTAAAATGTCTTTGTCCAACCTGTTTTAATAGTATATGATCTGTAGATGTTATTATTAATTTGAGGATATTCATATATTGTAAAGGTTTTGGTCTAAGACTTACAAGTTCTTAGCTTTCAAAATCCAAGTGTTTGTATCCAAAATATTACTAATGGTGAAAAATATATAATTTCCAATGAGGGTTCCAAAAACGCTCTCCTGTATATTTTTGTTTATAAGTGTAAAATTATTTTGTGAATTTTAATGTATGCATGGTTTTTATTGTTTGACTTCATATTTTTTTTTACATTTCTCATATATACTTACTTTTAAAATAATATTTTATTTTCCAACGATACCACCCTTAATATAATATATAGAAATCTTTACTGTTGCAGAACCCACTTTACTTTTACCGTCCTACAATATTGTCCTCAAAGTTCCTAAAATTGTTTACATATTTCTTATAGTCATCTTGATTTCTTGTATTAAACTGAATAATAGCAGCGCATTGTTCAATCTTCAATCTCAATAAAGTTCAAGTACTCAAGAGACTACATAATAACCCACTTCAAAAACCAAATCTTAAAACTACGAACCTTGGGAAATAATGAATGACAATAACATTTAATCTTAATTAAACTAATTATTGTCGTCGGGGATAAAAGCAAAAACCAACACTATCACGTACCATAAACTTAACAATTAAATCATGTTAAATGACATGAAACGAAAATGACGACAAATTACATTTTGCTTTTTCAATCCTTTTTTGCCATTGTGGAATTTAACGATTATTGCATTCTCTCCTTTTCCCCTTTAGCTGGCAACATGGGTAGAAAGAGACCTTTGCTTGGAGTTCCGCGATCTGGAATGAATCCCACTAAGAGAACTGTTATGACACTATTAGCTAGGGCAAAACACTCACAATCTCTGCACCCAAACCGAAACGGATCTACAGGATTCGCCGAGTAAGTAAAATCTCTTGTTGAACTGTTAACATTAGTTTAAGAAAATATTATGCGCATTTTAACCACTTTTTCTCATTAAAAACAGATTTTTAAATGCTCCACTCCAAATGCTCGCTACATCCCCATACATTCTACCACCACAGCCAATGGATGAAGCTTTAATGGCCCTCTCCAAAGAAAGTATAACACAAGGAGTCTAAATGTATGGCACAGACTAACAATATGAAACCACAGCAACAAAAATAACAAGAACAACAATCAACCATTAACACAACACCATTCAACAGTTTTAAAATTAATTTCATCCTTCCTCCCAAACCCAAACCCAGCACACACATTCACCATAAAGACCACAAACTAGGAGCATTTAATAAAAACCTAAAGAGTAATCTAAAAAAAAAAAGAAATATGAAATCAGAAAAGAAACAGAAGATTTAAAAAATATTTTAGGGAAATTTTGAAAATATATATGCAAGAGGACGAAAAGGAGTGGAGTAGAAAAAGAAAGTATGGAAGAAAAAGGAAGACAGAATCACACTGAGAAAATTATATATTTTTAAATAAAATGAATTCAAACAAAATTTAACAAATTTTTTCTTCCAATTTTTTTATAATATATTTTATTCCCGATTTTATGAATGTTTTTTATTTTATTTTTATAAAAACAAACAAAAAATAAACTTTAAAATTTATTTATTAAAATCTAAAAAAAAAAAAATGATACAATGAAGAAACAAAAAAACAACCACTATTGATGAGTGTGTAAAGTGATTGTGGGGGCAATCTATACTTTATCTGATTTATTTTTATTTTTTGAAGTGAAGTGATGGTTTTTGGGGGAGGAAGATGATGGCTGGATATTTCTTCAAAGGAAAAGATACCAAATAAAATATAAAAATGGTCGTTTTATACCCAGAAACAAAAAAAATAAATTGAATGCAATGAAAATACAATCATCCAACTCTCTTTAGTTCAAATCCCGATGTTAAATATTTTTAAACATAAAAATTGCATAAAATATAAATAAGTGTGAATTTATTTTTAAACTCTTTTCAACAAAGCTGACTTGGTTTAAGAATTATTTTAGGCTTTTTAATCAAGCTTGCTTGAAATAAAAATTTCTTTAATCAAAGTAGGTTTTTTTCAAATAATTTGGTGATTTTTTCTAAAAAGCAGAACTTTACTTTTATTTAAAAATTTGTGGGTCTTTGCTTAATTTTTAAATTTGGTTAAAACCAAGCTCAAAATTAAATCAGAAATTTAGTAACTTTTTAATCTAAAAAATCTTGAAATAAAGAAGGCTTTTTAAAAATATTTGTTGTGATCTTTCCCGAAAAGCGAAAACTAACACTTATTTAAAAAGTTGTGTGTTTAAAGCGTCTTTTCTTTTCAGAAATTTCATAAATGCTTAAATTAAGGTAAAAAGAAGCTTAAAATTATTTCAGCTTGATCTAAAAATTCTAGAATCAAAGTAGGCTTTGTTGAAATAATTTTATGATTTTTCAAGAAAAGCATAAATTTACGCATATTTAAAATAACATTTATAAATTTTTAAATTTGGGTCAAAACGAGCTCAAAATCAAATCTCATTCTGACGTTCATTCATATTTTAACTGCTTTTTCAAATTTAAGAAAATATTTTTAAAAAGCAGTAATTTTCACAAAACTTGAAAATGCAGAAAAAACACAAGGTAAAATATTTACATTATTTAGTACAAAACATTATTTCCGCAAAAACATTTAAATAAATATTTCTGCAACTTAAAAAAAATGTATTTTTTTTGCATTTGTAAAGTTAAAAAAATATTCATTAAAACCAGTAATTTTCAACAAATTATGAAATACAGAAAAAACACACCAAGTATAAAATCTTTACATTAGTGTAAATTAATTTTACACTATATAAATAAACTATTTTGTTTGCAACTTAAAAAATGTATTTAAATTGTATTTTTTATGTTAAAAAAATATTTTATAAACCCGCAATTTTCACAAAATTGGAAAGTGTTGAAAAAATACAACAATGGTAAAATTTTCACATTTAGTAAATAAATTTTAGACTAAATGTGTAAATAAACCATTAGGTAAAGTCAAAACAATACCTTAAAGACCAATAATTTTCACAGAATTGGAAAATGAAAAAAAACTAAAAAAATACAGCAACAGTAAAATCTTTACTTTAAGAAAATAAATTATACACTAAATGTATAAATAAACCATAAAGTGAAAAAAAAATGTTGTGATTTAAGAAATGTATTTTTTTTTTTGTATTTCAACACATATTTTCTGAGCTCAAAATTTAAGCAAAATGGGGAAATGCAGAAAAAACACACCAAGGGTAAAATATTCACATTTTGTAAATAAATTTTACACTAAATGTATAAATTAACCATTAAGTGTTAATTATAATAAAGTGTAAATATTTTTGCAACTTAAAAATGTATTTTAATTGCATTTTTAAAGTTAACAAAATATTTGAAAAATCAGTAAATTCAACAAAATTAAAAAATATTCAATAAATCTAAAAACTTCACATTTATGCATTCCTTTCTTTGCATTCCATATGAAACACTCTTTTGTGGATTGCAAATTTAAATAAAATTTTTAAATGTATACAAAAACTCATCAATGCTAAAGTCTTCATATTTAATTAATAAATGTTACCCTAAATGTATAACAAAAACCATTCCAGTTAGAAAAATCTTTTTCACTTTTTCAATATACTGAAAATCCAATCTCAATCTTCACAATATTCACTACAAAATGGAATTTATGAATAATATTTTATTCCTCGTTTTTTTTTAAATTTCACTCAGAATTCTGAAAAAAACCCAACAACTTCACTTCAAAAAATTATCCTCTTAAATTCAATCCCTTTACAAAACTACAAACATCCTTAAAAAAAAGAAGAAAAAACAAAAAAAAAGAAAACCTGAAAAGCCGAATTTAACAAAGTAATTCAAATTAAAAAGCCCACCACAATCACTCATCACAGTCAAAAAACCAATCTTATAAATGTTTTAACAAAAAGATAAAAAAAAACTATAAATAAAAATTAAACAGCTTAAAAAATTTGCTAAATGTTGAACATTTCTAAAATTATAGATGTTTAGAAAAATAAATATTAAAAAAAAAATGAAAATATTATAATGTTTATTTATTGCACGATGTTGAAACAAATTAAAAGCAAAATTTGAAAAAGCAAAAAAAAATGCAAAAAATGCAACAAAAAAAAACACAACAAAAAATCTACAAAATAACGAAATTTAAGGTTTTAATTAAAAAGATGATTAACATTTAAATTCAAAACATAAACAATGTTATGATATTATTATACAAATAACAACAAAAATTACAAAATAAAAAGTAGTGGAAATACCATAAACAAAATCGTTTGTTTTTTTTTTAGTTTTTAAAATATGTTTTTCCGCATCGTTTTTTTAACATTTTTTTATTTCCAATATTTATTGTGGTTGTTTTGCTATGATGGGTTTTTATGATGCTGCGATAATGGATGCTTCGCTGCTTTTATGATGTGATAGTTGGAAGGTAAGTTAAAGTTTGTGCGGTTGAGTTTAGGTTTTTGAAATTGAATTTTAATGACCAGACTTTCGACAATAGGGGAAATGATTTACATATTTTAAATTGTTTTAATTACTTTTTTAAAGCAGAACATATTTCATTAATTATGCTCATGACTTTAAAGTTGTCCCTCTGAATTTATGGTTTATTTTCAATTTCCATTAACATTTCAATTTCATTATTGGTTTATGATTGTTGTTGATATATATTTTCATTATTTATTGTGGTTTAAAATGTGTCTTTTTTTTATAATTTGTTTTATAACTATATTAAATAACAATAAAAGGGGTTTTCTTAAACTTTTCACATTCAATTTTTATTACGATATGTATCTTGATTTTAATTTCTGTTGAAATTAAAAAATATTGTCCATTAGACAAAGCATGCTTAATTTCTTAGAAACTGTTGATGTATTTCTGTGAAAATAAAGTAATAGTAATGACATAACATTATCTCTTTAATCCAAGTTTTATCAGACTTCCATTTAACTTATAATTCCAACATCATGGGGCTTGTTTTAAACCGTAAAATGATGCAGACCTTTCCTTTTTTGGCGAACACACTTTTTAAAAATTTCTCTTCACATCAAACTTGTGAAAATATAATCCTAATCTTACTCCGACCGTCAACACAATTCTGAAGAGATCCCTCCACAACTAATCTGGTCTGACAATGAATCTCGTCTTTCTTGATGACGAAAACCCATCTGGACTTAAAAATCGTCACATTAGTAGGACATGTAACAAAATACAATACTTTGATTTCGCCCATGGAGCGCAGTATTTCTTTGAATCTTGCTTTAGTCTCTGTCGTTTCTTCCAGAGTTTTCATCATATGTGTAGGGGCATCTTTTCTCTTCATCGGAGGTTAAGGTGGCAGAAAACCATCTCGAAACCTGAAGATTTTTTTTAAGACTGATCTCTTAAGTTCTCCTCAACATCAAATTTTTCATCTAGTTCAGATTCAGTTTCTTCAGTATCCACTTCTTGCTCGTGACTTTCAATAATTACAACACGTACATCTTCCTTGGGATTTTTAGAATTTCCGTCAAATGAAAAACGACCTTCATTGAACTTAACTTCCCTTGAAGTGAATGTATTTCTTGCTAAAGAACTTATCCCAGCATAACAGGTGTATGGTTTTTTGCGTCCGACTTCTAAAAATTCTTATTTGAAATCCAGGCATATGATTTGCATCCAAATACCTTCAGGTTAGTCAACTCTGGTTTGCCGCCTACTATTCTATGTTTCCAGAAGCATAGACCTTACTTTTTCCAGCATAGTTCGATAACTGCTCAGCGATCAAATTAAGTTGTCTTTTCGATCTGAATGCCATTCTTCCTGTTCCACTTTAATCGAAAGATATTCAGTTCCTAACATTCTGATGTAGCNGTTAGTCAACTCTGGTTTGCCGCCTACTATTCTATGTTTCCAGAAGCATAGACCTTACTTTTTCCAGCATAGTTCGATAACTGCTCAGCGATCAAATTAAGTTGTCTTTTCGATCTGAATGCCATTCTTCCTGTTCCACTTTAATCGAAAGATATTCAGTTCCTAACATTCTGATGTAGCCCTTGCATCAGAATGTTAGAATTTCGTGAAAACTTCATTCATCTTTTTAATTAAATCCATGAGAAATGCGTAAGATCTTCGATTAAAGAAAGCACTTCATTTCATTGCAGGATGTTGCATTAGTCTACATATATCGAGTGAATTATCTCGATTGGTCTACTATCTCTATCATGAACACCATCAAATGGATCTCGGCAATACTTTGATTCGACGCACATATTGCAGAACTAGCTCTCCACGTTTTGAAGTAGACGCTGAATTTACGTTGACATTTATTTGAAGTCCCATCTTAGTCAATTTAATCACAGATATCAAATTGTTACGTAACTTGGGAATAAATAAGAGATTTTTTATAGTGATTGATGACCCATTTTTACTAAGTCCTGAGATTTCGTCCAATGCTGTTGCCAACAAGATTTCATCACCATTTGCAATGCTGACAACGACTAGATTTCTATTTTCTTGAAGACACCAACTCTCGTTCAGTTGATGATCGCAGACCCCTGAGTGCAGTAAGAAAAAATTTGACCATTCTTTTGCATTTGTCTTCACTGTGTTCCCTCTGCCATAAAATAGACGATTTTGTCAATATCTTTTCTCGACGCCTTGTTTATAGCTAAACCATTGTCAGTCTGAACCCAATATCATTCTTCTTCTTGGATCTAAACTTCCATTGCTTCTTGCCAGCATAAATGTTAGTTGGGGTTACATCGTATTTCCTATCTTGATATCAAGTCTCCTTCATTTGAAGCAATTCGAATCTTAAGCAATTCGAAAAGTAAGTTTTCCATCTTTTATGTTTTGCATCGCAGTTATCAAAGGATCATGATCTGCAACGTTGTCAGCGTCATTCAGTCGCTTCCTGATTAACTTTTTCATTACCAGTAGTTGTTTTTTTGACGATTTCTTCGAGAAAGCGGCTTGTAGGGTCTCCCACATCTGTCTAGCAATTTCCTTGTCCTACACGTAGCTTAATAATTGATGACAATATAACTTAGTAAGTGATCTTTATTTCGACTATCTTTTTCATAAAATCAGCTTTTTGTGCCGCTGCTTTTGGAGGATCATTTGCGAGAGTGTTCAATAAGTTCATTATGACTCTAAACTGCCAAGCTTCGAAGCCCACTCCTTTGAACTGTGGGATTCCAGCTTTAGTGAATTAGATTTATCGCAAATAACCTATTAAGGTACTAATCTTCAGACAAGCCAAAAATGTTTATTCAAGGAAAGATAAAAGTCGAATGAACAAAATACTATTTTCTAAATAATAATTTGATAACATAGAACTTGGTATGGTACGCTTCTCTTATCTCGGGTAACCACTTAGCCTCTGCATATCAACGCCGAATCTCNAAAATATTTGGATGAATCCACAAGAAAGTCGAAAGAAGGGAGTCTAACAACTACAGATAATGTCTCTGCTGAATATCGCTTATAAAGTTTCGTACTGTTAAAGGTTCCCGTCAGGGTAATACATTGTCGTGTAGCTTCTTTTACATCCTGCTGGAGAGGACTACGTTAAAAGCAACTATCTCGTAAACCAAAAGCTCTATCACATGCTAATCATGACAGTTTTGCCTACGGAGCTGAAAACTGGAACCTCAAGGACANCCATTGGAATACATGGTAAAGACATCCGCCACCGAAGTTCTTGGAGAGCAGTAACGCCGTAGACCCTCTAGATGAGTACGATAGAGCCGTTGTCGCCAAGAATAAATCCTATCAGAAATACTTACAGAGAGATACNGAAATTGTCATTGTCAGAAAATCTGGACAAAGCGCTTACAATGGGCTAGTCATCAAAGACAAGGAAGACCTCGTACCAGGTGGTTAGACATCATTACAAGAGATACTAGAGCGATTGATGTCACCAGCTGGAGAACAACAGCCAACTCCCGATATGTCTGGAAAACAGTGATCGATCAAGCGGAATCGCTGGAAAAATGAAACTTATGCTAAATACTCATTCAAATGTACAATAACTGAAATACCCACTCACTAAAACTAATCCTAATCAATAGATATTTTTCGACTTGGACCAATCTTTTAGGATATGTTCCTTGAAGTCTCGAATAGACGATATTCTACTTCTTATAATGCTACGTGAAGGTTTACCTTACCTTGAAAGCAATACTAATAGTCAATAAAATGTCTCAATTTTTTTTAGAGATGGAAATTGATGTGCTTTTATAACACATTGTGATCTTCAGGTACTGCTACTGCGATCAGGAAGCAACTTTCTTCAACACAATGACAATGTCAGGTATGTTGCGTTGCACTTCATGATCTGTCAGAATCGTCAATAAACATAATAAATAAATAAAATAAATAAATAAATCTTCACATTTTCATGCAGTCTTTTAGTGAAGAACCCATATTTCAAAAGCATTCATTCGTGGATGATTCGACAAGTTCATCACATCTAAAACTTCTCTGCCTCCTNTTCTCTAGATCACATCATCTTCTGTTGTTTCTGGTTGAGGTTGCACAGTCCTGAATTGTAATTAGGAAGCTTTACAAAAAATAGTGCTTTTGTAGACAACCATTTGATGGATGCTTCAGCGTCTACACCAGTTCTTTGAAAATTCGATATGTATCCAGCCCGAACAGGTTTTGGTTTCCGATTTTCTATCTTTTTGTTAGCCATTGG
>JXPG01023067.1:0-13761 GCA_001015175.1 Megaselia abdita
ACAAGTATTTTGTAATCTAACAACAAAATTTCAATAGTTTATATTAAAAATAAAAACTGAACTAAACCATGAAAATAATTTAAATTCCAGTAGAAAAATACAAACTATTGTATGAGAATTCTTTGACTAGAAACAAAATTACTGAGTAGGAGAATTCATATTTTGTTTTCAACAATTTTGAAAAATGCTTGAGATTATTGAGTTTTTTTTTAAATCAAATGCTTNAAACCATGAAAATAATTTAAATTCCAGTAGAAAAATACAAACTATTGTATGAGAATTCTTTGACTAGAAACAAAATTACTGAGTAGGAGAATTCATATTTTGTTTTCAACAATTTTGAAAAATGCTTGAGATTATTGAGTTTTTTTTTAAATCAAATGCTTGAGACTTAAATGTTCATAAATTTGACTATATAGATAAAAAATAAATATTGGACCTTAATGCTCTACAAATTTCCATACAATTTTTTTTTAAATAATTCTTAAAACTTTAAATCAAAGGTAACTTCCTACAAGCAATCAAAATTTACTATTATCTTTTAATTAAATACATGTTTTCGCAAAATATAAATGAGAAGAATAACATTGAATGAGTGTAATTGAAACCCCCATTAAAGTTCACATAAACAAACATCCCACAATCGAAGAATCTAATTGCGGCCTCTATTCTAAATACAACCCAAATAATTCGAAATAATTCCATCTAAAGCCGCAGACAATATGTTTCGTAGCAATAGTTCAAGTGGTTTAAGTTAGATATTAGAGAACAACATCGACCCCAAACGAGAGCAGGACACAGAGACCTAATGCTGCTCATAAAATATTATCTCATTCCCCAACACCAAGCCAATAACCTCCCAACAGAATCCTTATCTCTGTTGTGTGCTGAAAGCAACAACCAACACTGTTGAAGGCATCCTCGTTAAAAATCCATACAAAGGAGGAGGATGAGAAGGAGTGTGAATTTTCATTAAATGGCGGTAACTTTGTAGGGTTTTGGTGTTGGAATCAGTAGGTTACATAAACGGAATGAATGAATGAATAAAAGGAGCTGTGCGGAAAAAAGGAGCAGATAAAGACGATAGAAGAAAAGCTGATATATTGCAGGAACATGTTGCATTGCATTTATATGCCGCAAAAAATGTAATATCTCCTTGTTGAAAAAAAGATATGAATAAATCCTGCGGATTACGGTGTGGAAACATTAAAAAGCATCGTAGTTGAGGAAAATCAATAATGAAAACGAAGAAGAAGAATGAAAAATGTCCTTTGTTGTAGTTGCAGGAGGAAGGATAGATAATGCTTGTAATTAAGGTAAATACCAACGAGGACGACAAAGAGACATGACACAAAAGACAAAAGCCACTAAACTATTGTTGGTTGACTTTCCTTAAACAGACAGAAAAGATGTCCTTCAAAATGAGCTTTCATTGTGGTTTAAAAGTTTTTTTTTGTTTTAGTTATTTTTAGGAGAATTATGTGGTTTTTTTATTTGGTTTCTTTTTGGAATTTCTATGGCTTTCTTGGAAAAGTTATACATTGTGTTAAATTTTGTTTTCATTGTTTCATAGTCTTCAAAAAAAAATTGAATTTTTTAGATGTGTAAAATATTAAGATTTTGAACATGTTTCGATTGTTGGGAATTTTCACAATTTGTTGAATACCTTTTTTTTTCTTCTCGATGCACTTTAATTTTTGAAAATTCAAAGAAAAGTTTGATAATCTCAAGATAATATTCTTAATTCTTTCTCTAAAATCCTTAAAAATAAAAAAATATGTCTAATTTTTTGAACTTATTTTTTTTTTAATAAATTTAGAACACTTTTTGTAGTTGATTAAATTTATAGAAAAATATTTTGTATGATAAAATCTTTGTTGAATATTTAAAATTGTTGAGGATCAATAAACTATAAAACGGTGTTAACTATAAATAGAAAATGTATATCGTATGACATTATAAAAAGTAACATTAACTTTTGTTGTCTTTCATTTCTAATTGTCCGTAGAATAAAATTCCATAAAACTCAAATCCATTCCATTAACCATTTACAACAATTTCCCCTATCTAATAGTTCAACCTTGCTCTAATTGCCCACCATTCCCAGCACAACTCAAACTATCGCCAAATTAAAACAATTTGTGCATTAAAACTTCAAATGACTTCAATCAGCTAAAAAAAAAAGACAATTGAAAAAAGTCCATTAGCAAAATGATAATGAACAATCGATAATTTTCAATGAAATATTAAAACCCCTAAGTTAAAACGCTAGACTCAACTATGAAATGAGAACAAAAAATCGATACAGTTTTCAACCATCCTGCTGTTATTCCTCCTCATTTTCTTTCCTTTGGAAAGGGAATGAAAATGAAAATCCTTGTACTGAATACAAACAAGTGATAAAAAAAAATCTAATTATATGGAAAAAATGAGTTGCGTTGAAAGCAAGTTATCATTTTAAACAAATAAATCATTAACGGAAAGAAGCAGGAAAAGGATGTTGTTAGTAGTCTCTCCGTTCTTCGGTTTTTAAAGGATCATAGAAGACATGGCGGGAAAATTTTGTGGGTTTTCTATTATTTTATTTGTTGAAGGGAATTTTGGTTTTAGGAATTTGGTATAGGAGGATTATTGCAGGTTTTTACTCCTATACTTTTGTTATGTGTATTAGCAATAAAGCGAAGAAACCAAACAAATACTTTTTATAAGGAAATCTGAAAACAACCATCCATCAAGCAATACTAAAAATATTTAATTTAAATCATATCTTAATATATATTATAGACTGGAGATTGTTTGCTTTAAACCTGTCATGTTTCATATCCAAGCTATATTACTCATGAGGTTTAGGGTGTAGCCTTGGAGGCTTCCCCATACCGAAACAAATAAGTATAGTGAAAATACATCATTCTATATTGAAATAGTATTTTTTTTTTTAGTAAAATTTACTACTAAATATTATCTCTATCAGGCTTCGAGCACGCAATTCTCTTATAACTTTTATATGATAATGTTTTGCCTAACACAGTCAAAGAATGTGAATAGAATAACATGAACATTTTACTACAGAAAAAAGAGTGCATTCAACAGGATTTGAACTCAAGTCATTTGTGTAGTAAAAATAAATTATTTTACTATTTGAAGCTGGTTATACTAAAACAAAATGTGCTATTATTTATTTCTCTATTTGTAGACAAATTGGATACTATTGCAATGTTTTGAAGTGACATTTACTACTTCGAAAAAAGTAAAAAAAAAAATGATTTGTTAATAGTAAGTTATTTTTGGAACACTTTTCTATTACAAAGCTTATGAAAAAATTCTACTGGCAGTGAATTTCACTACATACTAAAAGTTATTGTTATAAAATGTTAATATATAAGAAAATTCATTACTTTGAGAAAGCATTTTTTCCTTTTTTTAACGAAATATCATAATAACTCTTATAAGATTAAATACTTGATGTTGTAAAAAATAATAATTGAAACCGTAGTAAGTTTTACTTTTCTTATAGACATTTAACACAAATATTTTTATAAATAAATTTACTAGCAATTGTTTAATATTAGTAAAATTTACTACAACAATAATTTCACTATTTATTTCTAGCAAAGCTTAGTTATTTATTGATTTGTTTAGATTAAATAATTCCTCGATCAATATGAAACACTAAATTAATAAACAATATTCCTAATTGATTTAATCTAAAAATCACTAAAATAAAATGATTCTTTTAAGAAAAGAGCTTGGGCAGTGCACTCGTCTTCAAAGCTGAAGTCTATGGTTGAAATCTCAGAAAGTGTTATTTTATTTAATATTAAATTTAAATTTTGAAAAAAATAAAAATTTGAAGTTTAGTTTTGATGCAATATGCTTCAAGAACATCGGAACATTAAGAATCTGAAGATTTTTTAAAAAAACTTGTAGCTGATGAGATAACCTACGACCAAATTTGATGTTATTTAATTTTTCTGAAATGTTATTGTATTTTTTCTTATTTAATTTTTATTTTGAATATTTGTTTTTGAAAGTTCTATCATTATTTGCTTGATTTATTTTTCAAAATTTCAAATACATTTTACTATATAAAAAAAGTTACTATTACTACTTTTAAAATGTTACTATATATATTTAAAAAGATCTTGTCGAATTTGAAATTTCTTGTCCTTGCTTTTTAAATGCATTTGTTTAATTCTTCGTTTTCTTTTTAATTTAAAATATTATTTTATATATATATATTTAAATGTTTGTGTTTAATATTTGCTCGTCTTGAAGATTTTGTTCAATTTATTTGTTGAAAACTTTAATATATTATCTTCATAGAGTTTTATTTATAGAATTAAGTTTTCTGTTTTAAGAATAAACATAAATATTTCTTTATTTTTTGTTCAGAATTGATGCGGCAATAGATTGATTATGTAGAAACAACAGCACGCATACACTTTTCAAAAATGAATTTTGAGCACACTTTCAGACTCCTTAGAAAACATTAGTATTACAACCAAATTTAAATACTAAGATATACAAACTAAAAAAAGCACAAACAAATTAAAAAAAAAAAAAAATAAATAAATAAAGAAGAGTTATATATACAAAGATTAATTATTAGCAGAAGCAAAAACATAAGATGATAAATTTTCAAAAACTAAAAAAAGAAAGACAAGATTTTGTTTTAAATGGACGTTGTACCTTTTATTTTTCTTGAATGGAAAAAATAAACTTCGAAAAATGAAGATAAAAGGTTTAAATTAACTAACTTCAAAGAATAGACAAATCCAGTCAAGTTTCAATCTTAAGTATAAATTATAGGAATACATGAACAAATTTTGAGATAGTGTTCAAACTTAAAACGAAGTGTCTGTGATTTAGGATCTGGTCCTTTTTGTCCCTGCTAATTCTTTTTCCGTAAAGGATTTGTCAAGTTTTCATTGTAGTTCGTTACTCTCATTGGAAGACGAATCCTTTCGGATTTTAACTAAGTAGTTAAGCTGTTAGCGTTTATTTGTTACGTGTGTAAATGTAAAACTTTCGGAGAAACGAAACACCTTACCAGAAAAATCTTTCTCAATACAAATATTACTAACAGGTTGCTTCAGCTGAACTGGAAAACATCAGATTCGGAAAGTTTGCATATATATGGTTTGTCTATGATGTTGCTTAATATCTTAAGTTCTAATTCCGACTTTTTTTTTTAATTTGTCACATAAAAATTGCGAATTTAAATCCCCTTAAATCAATGTTGAAATTTTGAATTTTTTAATGCAAAAAATTAACACTAAGTGTAAGATTTGTAATATTTCTTAAAAGTTTCTCAAAATCGAAAGGTTTTATGAGCAAAAATGGTATTCTCAAACTGTGTCAGGGTTCACACAAAGCTCATCGAGTTAAAAATAAGTCTTTTAGAGCCCTAAAAATCCCTCAAAACAAATCAAAAAGTAACGAAATATTTTTGGATTACTTGGCATTACTTTTTTAATTTACAGAGATTTTTCGATGCATATTACAGTTCATATAAAAATTTTAAAGTAAAAATTATATATTTTAAACCTTACTGATCAAAAACTACCCTAAAAAACCCTACAAAGCAAATAGTGAAACTTTTCAAAATAGACAAGTTTTTACAATTGAATTTAATTTTTTTTTAAATGTGATTTTTTATAGTTTATATTTTGTTAAAAAAAGTTGTCTTTTAAATAGTATTATTTAAATTTATTTAATTCAGTTTGTATTATTATTTTCAAATTTTTTTTGTAATATTTCGAATTGTTAATTTTTTTGTTTGAGGATTTATACAATTTTCAAATCCCAATTTTGTTTCAAATGTTTTAAGAAGAATAAGAATAATTTGAAAATTTTGTTTAAAAATCTTACTGATTTCTTTTTTAATTTTATATTTTTTATATGTATATTCACTTTTTAAAACTTTAATAATCAATGTGTGTTAAATATTTAATTCTAGAAAACAATCACTCAAAAAAACTGACGGCCAACTTGAAAAAAATAGTTTTGGAAAATTGCTTTTTTAATCAGATTTTTCTTCTACTAAATGTTTTATTTGAGTAAATTAAGACATTTCCATTAAAACAACCAATATTTTCAAATTTATACATTTTCGAAAAAAATTTAAAGGGTACCACTGTCAATTTTTTTAATTTAAATATTTTTTTTTCAACAATTTAATTTTATTTTTAAATGTTGTTTTTATTTACAAAAGAATTCAAACTATATGAAGTCTTATTGATTTTTTGCCTATTTTCGAAATGAATATACTGTAAGATTTTTTTCATTTTCTTAATTATTCTTTAAATTTTCAAAATATTTTTTTTTCTTAATTCATAACTTTTCTTTATATTTAAACCTAAAAAATTACATNCATTAAATTTAAAACTATTTTCAAATTTGAATTATTATTTGCAAACAAAAACTCTAGCATTCTGCTTTTTAAATTTTTTAACATACCTTTTTCAAAGGAGTTTTATTTAAATCGTTCTAATATACAAATTTTAAAAGTCTTAATTAAAAAGCTAAAAATATAAATATTAAACAAAATCTCAATTCTTTTTATTCAGCTTTTTTTACAACTTTTGTTTCTATTTAAACTTTGCATCAAATACAAATTTAAATTATTTGTTACAAACAAATAGTATAAACATTTTCAAACTTTGTTTTATGGCTAAATATTGATCAAGATCTTCTGAATTGTTCCAGGGTTGATCAAAACTTAAAGTATTTATCTAATGATTATAAAAAAAAATCTTTTTAATATTTTTTTGAGGCCTAAAAAGCCCTCTTATCAAAAAAGAGCCCTAGAAAGCCTTTGTATGAACTCTGTAATACACAACTCAAGTGAAACTTTTAAAATTAGACAAGTTTTTACAATTGAATTTAATTTTTTGGTTTTAAACAACTCTATAATTTTCTGTTTTCTGTATTATTTAATTTTATTTAACTTTAAAAATTCAATTTGTATTATATTTTCGAAGCATTGTTCGTTATATTTCTAGTTTAAAAAAATAATAAATTTGTGGATATCTACAATTTCAAAACAAAATTAATTTTATAATAATTGATTTGAATTACTTTCAAAATTAACATAACGTTTAAAACTTAAAACACTTTTCAAAATTTAAATTCAATTTACCGTTGGCAATGAAAATAACAATATTTTATGAATTTTTAAACAGTAAATGATTTATTTTTA
The DNA here is from genome assembly GCA_001015175.1 of Megaselia abdita. Lineage (NCBI taxonomy): Eukaryota > Metazoa > Arthropoda > Insecta > Diptera > Phoridae > Megaselia > Megaselia abdita. Next base: position 7,202 of record JXPG01023067.1, read on the forward strand.
TATGATTTACATATTTTTTCAACATTCTATAAATCCTTTTTTTTAAGTTCACTTTTAAATTTTGTTTTTGAACTTCGTTTAATTTAGAGCGATCTATTTGTATTATTTTACAAATTTACAAGAATTAATTTGGATAATACATTTTTGTTAAATAGAATTTTTATAAATTTTTGTTAAATAGAATTCATAAATTTTTGTTTGTTTTCTCATTCATGATCTTTTAGTATTTTGTTTCATTTTTAAAAATTATTCTTATAATTTTCAAAATTTGTGAATTTAAATTTTATTTCTAAAAAAAAAAAAATCTAAAATTTCATTTTTATCTTAAGTCTCTTCTTAATTAATAACTTTTCTTTTTATTTAAACATAAATCATTTCATCAAATTTAAAACTATTTTCAAATTTAAAATATTAATGTTCAAAAAAGTTCTATTAAAACCATTCTAAATTAAAAAAAAAAAAAAAAAAAATTTAAATACAAATACTTAAAAAAAATCTCAATTTATTTTAATTAATCAAATAGCTAAACAAATGTTTACTATTTAGCCACATTATGCATTGAAGATACATCTATTATATTCTTTGAAGAGTACTTCAAATCCCAGCTATTTTAGTAAATGCGAGAATGTGCCTTTGGTTCTACGGTTTTATGACTTAATATTCATCAAGATTCCCTGAATTGTTTCACTGATTATAAAAAAAGCCTTTTTAAACAAAAAGAGCCTTTTTAAGCACTAAAAAACACTATTGTATAAAAAGAGCATTAAAAAGCCTTTAAGAGCCCTAGGAAGCCTTTGTATGAACCCAGTAGACCTGTAAGACCCACGGTAGTGCCATTCCTGAACAACCAAAAACAAAAACTCCTTTGAAAAACACCACTAAAATATTCCAAAGTGTAGTTCATCAAACAAGTAATGTTAATAATATGAATAATAATTATGTTGAATTACATCATGTTGTAATTAAAAGCCTTTTCATAGTTGGAGATAAAATGATGAGCCATTCTGAGCAACCACATACAATTTCGGGAAATAAACCATATAAATAGTATTCGAGAAAAAATGTTTTTGTTGTGGTCACTGTTTAAAAGTTCATCAGAAAAAAAGTTATTCAGAAACCTTTTTTAAAATAAAGAGAAAAAATTAAAGTTAAATTGAATTTTTTCGAGACCGCATACAATGGAATTTATGTTAATGGTCGTGTGATTTGTCAGTCTGACTATTGCCCTTTGGCGGGGATTTTCCATTCGTCATTCATCTGCTCAACTTGGTGCGATGCCACCATAATATTTGCACTAACATTTTTTGTCTTTGTGGATTTAAATAAATTTATTTTTCATATTTGCATTGGGAATGAAATTATTCGGAAAATTATTTATTATTTGATTTCATTTGATTGAGTAGCAGGATTCATGGTTATCGTTGTTTTTCATTTTCATTTCCATTCATCCCATGTCTGGCATTGGTTTATGATGTTTAAAAATTATGGGATTTTTTACTCTGGTTGTTTTAATTAATATTAATTGTGTTTTCTATTAATATGCTCTTTTTTAGTAACAGTTTATTAATTATAATGATTTGTTTTTGATGGTGGAAATTACTCACTTGATTTAACGTTTTTTTTTATAATTGTTTAATATTTCATGATATTATATACGTACCTGGAAAGAGAAAAAAAATAATTATTTAAATGGATTATAAATGGTTATCTTTTTTTTAATCTGTAATTATAAACAGGAAGTTAGATGTTTAATATAGTTTTGGGAACGATGGGTATTGCTTGATTTTTGGCTCATTTAAGGAGGAAAGATTATCAGTGAAAATAAGTTTGTCAAGGAAGTCTAAACCCAACCCATGAATAGAGAAGGATACCACAAACTTCGACAACCAACCAATGCAAATCAAGATATAAAGTTATTAAAGCCATTTGACTAAGATTCTAAAAATATGACAGACCCAACCTCTAAATAGAAACCTCCAGTAAAAGTAAACCATGAAATGTCTCCTACATCAAATTCCACTGTCAATCATGAATCGTATGTTTCTGAACGTCTAACATGAAAAGCAACCACTGTTTTTTATTAACTTGCAGCACAACCTTATCGATTTATTCTCATATGACAGAACAGACACAATATGCTATACTACAGAATATATAAAAATAGCCATATCCGTTGTTCTCTACGGAACATTCTTCGTTTAGGTGACAATGTGACAGAAACATCTATATTGCAACATATATAGAATCTACATCTACCTACATACGAGGAGCCAAAAAAACTAATATTCCAATCCAAAAAGGATATGGAAGCAATCAAAAAAGACTCATGCTTCCTTTCACCTTCAGGGATTATAAATAAAATAAAGAAATTTTATAAAACTTCCAAAGGAAATGAAGTTTTTTGTCTTTTGTCTTTGAATTGCTATTCAATCGAGTGACTAATGTAAGACACAAGTTTGTAGAATTACAAGGTATTTATAGAACTTGTGGAGCTCAAGAGAATAATCCTCCCTCATTTGATGCTTCTTTTGTTTTAAACATTGAAATAAATAAGCAGTTTTATATTCTGTTTGCATGGTGGCGACATCTGCCAGTTGGTTTTGTGCTTTATTCCATTTTTCATTTAAATATGAAATTATAAAGTTGATGATAGATAACCGATGAAAAGGACCGAACGAAGCGAGGTTGAAATGAATTAATTTCATTGCATCAGTCATGCAAATCAACGTTTCCATTTCGAACAAAAGAGGATTTAATATTTTTGCATACGAACAATTGAGTTTTTTCAAAAGAAAGAATAGGGGACTATTTAATAATATTGGTAATGGTTTTTAGGGAGTTTTTTATCTGTCTGTAAACATTTTCAAACTCGATTTGGAACATCTACATCTTTACAAATAATGTTAATGTCTTGTCTTAAATATTGATATGTCCTTTGCATAGATAGAATTTCTTCCATTAGGTGGCGCTAAGGCGTATTTAAACACAATGTTTTTTTTAGTCAAATATGGAGATTTTAATTTGTAAATGAAGACTGGTTCAAGAGTTTTTTGTCTTTTTTTAAAAGGGTTGATGAGTACTACAATTCATCATCATTATTACTCAATTCTGTGTACAAAATACTCAGAAGACTTTACATTTAAAATACAATATTAATTTAAAACTTTTAAAAGCTATCGACGATACATTCTTATTAAAAATTAAAATTATTTATAATTCATTTTTAAGACTCTTTGAATTGAATAGCTGTATAGCATTCATTTTGCATATAATTATAAACTGAGAAAAACAAACAAATACATATCAAATACAAGTACATATTTTGTTTGTAGATTTTTTCTAAACATTTTTACGACTTTTCAAAAAATTCCAGGTAAAGACAGGGAAGTCTAAAAATTTTCATAAATTACATAGTTAAGTCCACATACGTAGACTACGCTGAAGTATTTTTCAAACTTAAGAGAGCTCATCATTTTTTCAATTCAAAAATTAAGTCTTAAATACTTTGTGGACTCTATATTTAAAAAAAAATCACTTTAAAAAAAACAAATATATTTCTATTTCACTCTGGATTTTCTAATATTCAAGTAAATGTTGTGAAAGAATATGTACTTGATTTGTCTTTCAGAATAAAGTCTCTTACATTTGTATATGCCAAAATACATATTTTCAATACAAAAATTTAAATATGAATTCTTGGAAAAAAAATTAACTTTAGTTAGCAAGAAAATCACAGAAGTCCTGAGCAGAGTTTCAGTCCCAGCTTAAACTCAAATAATAATGAAGGAATCAATTCCGTTAAGAAAATAATAAAAAAAACTAGAAGTAAAAATGAGAAAGTAAAACGAGGAAAACTAGTTGTTAATTTAGAATGCTAAAATCTTGAACAAAATCATCACAAAGTTTTCAAAATTCTGAAAATATCATCAATGAAGCGGTGCAACAGAACTGCGTTCCGTAGTAGCACTAGGATTTTTTTGATAAAATTAATTCTAAATTGGCCCCACTCAGAGCCTCTGGCCGATCCTCCCTTCGAATAATAAGTTGGGAGCCATAATAATCATATTAGGAATCATAACTTGAAAACAAATATATTTTTTTTAAGTTGCCCTTTTCCTACGCCCATGTTTTATTCAAAATTTTGATGAGGGAATATATGCCTTATTAGTACCTGCAAAATGATGTTTCACACGACCCTGCTTGATTCGAGATAACGAAGTTATGTTCTAAAATGCAAATTTTTTATAGACCATTTTTCGGTTTTTCGCCTTCCTACGCCACTGCATTGAGGGTTGAGGAGCTTAGCAGTACCTTTAAAACGCGGTATCTTGAACACTGGAAAAGATGTTCTTAACTAAAATTTAAAAATACTTAAAATGGAAGCTTCCAGAGTTTAAGCACTAGCGCCATCTGGTATCGACCAATCAAAATTCTGTTAATGACAGTTTGCAGTAGTCAGATAGACATTTAAAATGAGGTATCACGTATCACAAGTTAATAAAGTAGTAAACACTCTTTTCTCAAAATTTTTTATAAAAACAATAAATGTTTCGAAGACAAAGAAAACTTTTGGATATATTAATTAATTGGATAAGATTTTTTTGTTTTGTGTGAGTCGGAGATACTACCTGACTCCACCCTTGTCGTTTTGATGTTGACCAAATAAAAGTATACCTCTAATGCGACAAATAATGGACAGTTCAGCACTGAATCTATTCCGAGCAAGAAGGAAAACTAAAGCAATGATGTAGAAAAGCAGCTGCTAAGCACATTCCTTAATACCACTGCTACACCTTAAGATGAGGGAAAACAATATAACTGTTGATATCACATTAAGTATATTGTGATTCGTTGTGTGACTTAGTTAATTTTTGTTTTTTTTTTTTCTTTTGTTAGAATTTTTATGATTTTGTTATATTTTTTTGAAAAAAAAAAATCTTTTATGTACTGGCGTTCTCCGTTCGTCTGCCGTAAACCTTTTACAACGAAGATTTGAAGGGGTAAACATTGACGATATTGCACCCTTAAAAATTATTAGTAACTCGGTTATTAATCGAACAATAAAAGTTACTAATCTGCTTAATATCGTAAATATCGTTTACGATTTTCGAGGTTTATTAACAAATTAATAAAAATCTTTGAAGTTAGTAACATTTTATTAACGAATTTAATAAAATTTCTGATTTTATTAATGAATTAGTAACATTTTATCAATACTTGAAAAAAAATNGAACAATAAAAGTTACTAATCTGCTTAATATCGTAAATATCGTTTACGATTTTCGAGGTTTATTAACAAATTAATAAAAATCCTTGAAGTTAGTTACTTTTTATTAGCGAATTTAATAAAATTTCTGACTGATAATTAGTAACATTTTATCAATACTTGAAAAAAAATCATAAAAATTTAAAATTTCTATTTTTAATACGAAAAAAGACTAAATTTTGAAATTTCAAGGATAATTTTGATTCTTCAAACTATAACTAATAATTGGTCTTTTAAAGTTCTGCGATATCTGCTTCGCCCGCATTTTTAAAAATAAATTATTTTTAGGAAATTATAAAGCTTAGTACAGTTAGTAACTTTTTACTAATGACTTTAATAAAATCTTAGTAACTGTTATTGAAAACTTAATAGGTGCTATTTTAATTGACCAACTTAATAAAATCAATAGGTGAAATAGTGAAAAAAGTTATTAAGATTTTTTAAGGGTGTATCGATTAAATGGGAATTTTATGAAGGATATTTATGCGAAACTATTATTAATATAATATTTAAGAAAATTAACGTAGTTTTTTAAAAACCATTTACAATTTCAAGCCTAAAAAACAGAAAATAATATTTAGTAAAACCAGTCATCCCGGATATTTCAACTTTCAAAAAAGTAAATTTTTAAAGAATTAAAGTTTTTGTTTAAATTTGTCTCGTGAGATGGAAACTTTGAAACTTCAAAAATATATATATTTATAATATTAAATTTAACTATGTATATGTATAAATATATAATGTATGGTATCTTTATACCATGCTTAAGAGGTATTATTGTTTTCTGAAAGCTCTCTTTAGAACACTTTAAGAATATTGGAAAACCATTCTTATAGATAACTTCAGACGTTCAAAGGAATGTTTCAAGGAACTTTTCGACTTCTTAAATAATATTTAAGAAAAAATAAGAGTTATCTGTTGGCTGTCTGGGATAACAATTTAATGTTTCTTAAAGAATTCTTTTCAAATAACTTAGAAATCTAAAATAGTTCTTAACACTTCTTAAACAAAACAATAACTTCAGCTCGAATAAAGTAATTATCCAAACTCCTTTAAGACTTCTTAAAGTAGACTCAAAAGAAAATTATAACACTTTTAATGAAATTTTTGAATGTAGTGCATTTGGATTTTTTACCAATTAGTTCAATTTAGTTCAGAAGAAACTGAATTATAAATCTAAAAAACTGGAATATACTAATTCATAAAAAAAAAATCTAATTGATTTTATAACATTAAAAAAATGTGTTCTCTTAAAATAATATTAATTTTTATAATAATATTTCTTAGTCGAATT
>JXPG01023139.1:4325-15017 GCA_001015175.1 Megaselia abdita
AAACTAACAAATTCCCCGTTTCAGATGTACCTAGTGACAACAGGAGGCGAAGCAAATGCTATTGGAAGCTGTGGTATTGGACCACATGAGCAAGGCACGGGTCGACAGCATTGGTATGATATGATCCACGCTCGAAAGACAACTGCTATGTGGCATCAACTAAGATAAGTACACTACTAAGCTGATTCATATTCTGAATCATCACATACAAAGAACACAACATAAAATATGACAAAATAAAAATAAACATTAAAAACTATATATTTTATAACACAAAGAATAATTGAAAGAAAAATCAAATCAAATAAAAAATCGTTAAGGAATTCGAGGATTAGGGAGTTTTTTCCCTTTTGTAACGAAGTGGTCTCTTCCGTCTTTGACATATTTCATGACAACCATTTAACTCTTGTAATGAATTTATTGAACAATAAGCAAACTTTCGTATCTGAAGTACGTTTTCATTTTAGTTTCATTATCGACGATGCGATATGTATCCCATGACAAATTGACATACATAGGTACTTATTTAGGAAATACAATTGACGAACAGCTCCTATTGTAACGAAATTACAAAAGCAAATAAATACACGAGTTTCGGTTTTCTATGACATTTAAAGGGTGTCCTTTGAAAGGATTTTTTGTTATTTTTATTTTTTTAGTGGTTTGGTGTTTTGTTTTCTTTTTTTTAATTTGCATTGAGTTTTTTTTAGATGTGTTTTTATTGTATGGTTATTGAGAGATTTTGTAGAGGGAATTATTGCAAAGCGGTTATTTATATTGAAGGAAATGAGTAGATTATTACAAGATCTATAAAGGATTTTTGGTAGGAAATCTTGGAGAATTCTAAAGCATATACAAATAATATATACACAAACCTTCAGAATTAGGTGTAAAGCTAAGCTCCGATCCTCTTTGGTTTGAAACTTTGTTTAATTCAAAATGGACAAAACATTTAAATGTGGTTTTATGTGGGAATTTTAGAAATCTAATTAAAAAAAAACATTCAAGATATATTTCATTTTGTATTTGCATTTAATTTATTTTCGTTTCCAAACAGATTTCTACTTTGGATTGGGTTTTGGGTAGGATTATGGTGTTTGTCTATTTTTGACACCTCTTTCGCAAGAGTGCACTGATAACCTTTGCATATATAAGAAAAATGTTACATTTCGGCAAACTCTCCAAGGACCTTTTAAATAATACCATTTACAAACAAAAAAAAACATTTGATTTATTATGTTAAATACAGACAAATTTTGTTCTCAGTGGAAAGCTCTGGTTAACGTAAAGCCATGTCATTTAAAATACCAATTTCAATTGGTTTATCACAAAAATTGTATTTCAGACCAGCAAATTTTTCTGGGTTTAAGTCTCAGATTTTTGTGTGAGTTAAAGAGGTTCTATAAAATTCCATTTAGAGTTACCGCTATTTTCATTTGAAAAGACTTAAATATTAAGGATTCTTGCTAAGATTTAATCCTTGACAAGAAATTTGCTCTGGGTAGAGGTCTATGATTATAATGGATTTTAGAGCCCCAAAGTACAACGGGTTCTATTATATGATAACATCGTAGAATCAAACCATGATATTTCTCTCGCAATAACTTATTCGGAAAATTCAATTGTAAATGCCAGACTCCTTTCATTTAGTTCTTCACTTTGAACAGTAGGGCGTGGAACAGTACACTATATATAAAAAACGCATTAGCAAGATTTTTTCTTGTATAAATTAATTGCAATACCTGACATTATGTGATGGCATATGTTAGTTGAGCCAATAAATTTATGGCACATGTTTTTAGGAGTTATGTAAGAACAATGTAATGTATTTCCCATCTCCGACAAATCTACCGATTGCTGTGACATCTGGCGCTGGATTTAAGCTAATGTTTTCTTAAATTTAAATTCTTGTAAAAATGTCTATACATTGTAAATTGCTAACAACATTTCAGTATAAGTAGAAGGAAACAAGTTTGGTGCTAAAATGCTGTGAAACAGAGAAAATTTAATGCACTTTTAAAGTACTATTTGCTAAAATGTTGGATATCGGATTAATTTATTAAAATAATCCTAAAAATATATCATACTTTTTACTACCTGTTGGAATTATACAAATTCTAATTGGAATAAAAGAAGCTAATTTGAACGATCGGCTCAGTTAACTGCTACGCCGCCGCTGCTCTTGAACTACCAGACATGTCAGTCATGGTCCAATATAAGCCATTTCAGCCACCAACCGCGTGAAAATCGTCAGCCATAGCCACGTTCCAGCACGGCTTATATTTTCAAACAGCCGTCTTGGAGATTTTGGTAAAATTCGGCAAAATATAAGCCTCAAGCCGTTTAAAATTGGTCACATATGTAGACTTCAAGATAATAGATGGACAAGAATAATAACTGAGTGGACACCATTAGGCTTCGTCAGAAGAGTAGTAGAACCAAAAACGTTGAGAGATGAGATCCAATCATTCTGTCCAACATATTATAGCGAAGCTAACAACAGAGAAAATTGGAAAACTTTAGGGATTACCTTTAAAACATCTTCGCTGAAAAGTTTTAACCACATTTAATTTTTAAACACAAAATATTAAGCATTAGTTCTACTGAAATTCAATGTTATCTTAAGATTTCTATTGCGAAATAATAAAAAGCTAATAATATTAATAATAATTTTCCATTTCAATTATATTTCTATTTATTGGTATAAAAGATTAAATCTTATGCTAAGTAGTCAAATATAAGATGACAATGATAAGAGCTAGTGACTAGATAAAGAACATCTTTAATTTTCTTTAAACATATTTACAGATGTTGAGTTCTTTATATTGATAGGTTTCCAAAAAACTACGTCACCAACGAAAAATCCTTTCTTATCATCATATTCATGGACAGGAACATTGATGTCACGCATTCTACTCATTCTTGAAAATTCAAGACTTTTGTAGAGGTATTTCGGTTGCTTATATTTAATAACATTGAAGAGGAAGACCATTCCACGAAAACGCAAACATTTATCTAGATGTACCAACTAAATAATAGAGGTCCAAGAATCGAACCTCGAGCTACACCAGATTGATTTTGAACAGGTTGAGACAGACTATTATTACTGAAGATGAAGTACGTCATATTTTGAAGAAGCTCTCAAGTAGACAACTGGACTCTGCACTAAAACCGAACCGAACCTTCAGTTTATCGATAAGTAAACTATGAATTGTTGTATCGAATACTTTGGAGAAATCAATAAGCACTAGAATTAATGCCTAATTGTTGTCCATTACATTTCTAATTTCTTCAGATACTACAAGGATTACTGACTTAAAACTGTGGAACTTTCGGAAACCAGATTGAAGTTCGCGATACAGTTGTTTGAGATGAAGATTCGAGAAACATGGAAGAAATTATTAACTTTCACGCTGTGAAGCTCCTACTAACGTTTATGTATAGTACTGATGAAGTACAGCATGGTGGTTATGCTTACATACTCATACTGATACTATGCATTTTTCATAGTAAATGATGGTTAATGGTCTAGTAAACTTGCGCTAAGCTACTTCTGACACTATTATCATATAAAATGAATATAGGTTGATACATCGGTTGAAGATATATGTTAGGACGTTGACGATACTATAAAAAATGTATTTGATGAATCTTAGAGAAATACCATATAATCCAACTGCGTTGCTCTTCATATTCAAAATACCCACAAAAGAGGATTCTTAAAGTTGTAGATTTAATGGTTACTTCTATTCCTATACATACTGAATCTACATAAATAATTAAAATACTTGTATTTCTGGGGAAATATGTAACATTCTTACAACACCTACGAGAGTAAGACACCTGAGAGAAACTCCTACATTTTAATGTGGGTGAATTACTTACAAATGTTGATAAAATACCTACGTAAAAGATCGATATTATCGCCTTTCAAAAGACGTTCAATAATGTCTTTGAATTACATAGCAGACAATTGTTATGAATAACTATAAGAGAAAATAAGGTTCGAAATCCAGAATCGGAAACATTTTTTGTATAAGATTGAGTTCTAAGGAAAACGATGGGATTTGTAGAAAGTATATGGTGTGTTCTATGTTATATATCCACTTTTTAAATTTATTAGTATTGTAATCTTAACTATTGATGTAATACTTTATCCTACTTTTTACTAACTCACGTGGGATATTTTCCTTCTGATGTGAGAATTTTTCCAACAATATATAATCCACCTATGCTGTGTAGGAATTTGATTTATATATGACGTGATTTTTAATGTAAAAAGTATATTCAGCAGAGAAATAATGAAAAGAATATTCTGGAAATTAAATTGAATGGCTTTGCAAATATATTTTACTTAATGAAAATTGGGTTAAATTCTTGTGCATCATGTCAGAAGTGATGTTAGAGGTGTATTGCTAAATTGAAGGGTAGGACACTCCAGGAATCCGGGTAGCTGTACATATTTTGAGAAGCTCCATTTAAAATTAGAAATCCAAATTCTGAAAGCTAAAGGAATCCTTCAAAAATCCACGAGTCTTATGCGTTCGTGTACACATTTTGAAAGAGATGATGCCAACATTTTCACTTTGCAGGTTAAGTACATATTCAAAAATAGACATAGTCCATTTTAAACAAGATTTCAAGTTATACCATAGACAAAATAATAAATAGAAACAGTTTGATACATTCTCCTAAGTTGTAGAAATAGACTTCTAGGGACATAGGGCCTATTCACGATACTCCTGAAAGGATTGACTCAGTAAACCAAGAGCAAAGCCTTCGATAAACTGGATTTACGATAAACAACCCGTAAACGTTAAGCACAATGAAATACGACTAGCGACATGGAATGTTCGCATACTACTTTAACCAGGTGTAGGATTGAGCTACTTATAAGGTCGTTGTGAGGTCGACATTACAGCTCTTCATGAGTTGAGATTTGTCAGTAGGGACATACTGAGAGATAGAAAGAGGAATTAAGACATTTACTTCAGTAGTAAAAAAGATCTAGTATGGTATCGGTTTCGCGGTTAGAGGTGACATGAGTTGTTATGTAATGGTATGGATCCCGCAGTTAATGAAAGGATACACTCCAACTGACAAGTTCAGCTTATTAACTAAACAACAGCTTAGCACAAAAAAGGAGATCTTCTACGACCAACTGGATGCTGTCCTTGATGACGTTGGTGACTTCAATGCTCAGATTAGCAAAGAGTGAATTTATCGAGGTAATATTGAACTTAATATTACACAGCCTGCATGAACAATGGGTGTAGATTTATCAATCTTGCTGCTAGTAGAGAGCTAGTTAGCTAATTAGCAGTACATGTTTCCAAAAAAATCGCATCGACAAGGGTACCTGGACATCTCGAGACGGTAAAACCGTTTGGTTTTAAACCAAATCGAATGTGCTTGCTGATTCTCGGCACGCTTCAAAAGTTATGGATGTGAAATTCTATCGGGGTGCTAAGGCCAACATAAACTCTGATCATTTCCTAGCGAAGCTTGGTCTAATGAATCTATGACGGTAAAGAGCAGCAATCCTTCAAAGGTTTAAATATTGAGGCACTTAAATCCAAAGAAGCATTCTTTGTAAGGGAGGTCACGCAAAGGCTACAACATGTGCAAACCAGCTAACCAGTTGAATAGTTCTGAAAACAGTGCTCTTCTGCTCTGACAACTGAAGTGACTGAAGTTTTAGGTCCAATTCTACATAGACAAAAAACAGAATGGTTTGACGCCGACTGCACAAAAGTTTTAGCCACTTTTGTGCAAAGAATAAAAAAAAAAAAAAAAACTAAATACACCAAAGAATGCTGAAAGGTTAAAATGGCTTGGTATGAAAGACACTAGAGGTGCAGGAATCATAAGCAAAGGGAGATTCACAAGGCAGCTCGAGCTGTGCAACTATGACAATCAATGAAGCTCAGCTTCGAGAATAAAGTGATGAGAAACGTAGAGCTTTTGAAAGTTTTATCAGCAGGTAAAGGGTTGGTTCTGCAACCATGCATCTGGAAACTTCTTGGTAAATGATGATGATATTTTTAAATGGTCTCTCAGAATCAGGTGAAGAAGACGAAATGCCTGAGATTAATTTTAAATTTAAGCATAGGAAAGCTGAAAACAAACAAGAGTTCTGATGATATTCCAGCTGAGCTCATAAAAAGCGCTGGAGTCAGCTTCGTAGAATATCTGCATTTTCCATAAGAAATGGTCGACTTTACATATGTAAAGTGAGTGAAGTCTCATATATCACATATATACAACAAAATGAGACAAGAAGGGCTGTAAAAACCAGAGACGGATAAGCGTTCTCAATGTTGCATTTATCTTCAACAGCATCATTGGGGAATATCAAACCTGGCAAATCTACCTCTGAATCACAATGCTCGTGAATTCCAGGATTGATACACACCACCTATTAATTGATTTAAAACAAGCAAACATAGTATTTAGAGAACAATTATATGTAGTAATGGACCAGTTGGACATCCCCAGGAAGCCCATCTTATTGTGTCGGATGACTCTATTGGACACCAAAAGTACTGTTCGTGTATCCAAGAAGTCATTCTGCAAGAAGATGCTCTAGAGAAGATATCTTGTGACTTATTTAACATCTGTCTGGAAGTCATACTACGAAGAGCAAGTAAGATCATCGCGAAATCGATTCAATTGCTTGGATATGCGGATGATTTCGATATAGTGACCTGAAATTATGAGCATCTGAAACGAAGCCTTACAAGCATTTGTAATAGTAATAATAGGTTTAATAGTGAATTTCGAGAAACAGAAAACAAAGTACTGAAATCGAGCAGAAACAGCTAGCAGTCTTCTAACATCAAGATTGGATCTCATGAGTTCGAGGCGGTCAATGATTTCACATATTTGGAAAGCTCAGTCAACACCGACAATGACATCACGCAGGAAATCAAGAGAAGAATTTTGCTCACCAATCGCATATGAGGCCAAATCGTGAACATTCAGAATCATATATGAACATGTTAAAGATATTTGAGAGGAAAGTACTTTGATTTATGGACCTATCTGTGAAAACAACGAATGGAGAATGTGTTACAACAATGAGGTATATCAGACACCAACATCGTTCAAACAATGGCAAAGCAATGGATGCGATAGCAGGGTCATGTATATCGCATGCCTATTAAGGATTAAAGACGAAGGCAAAGACTTCAGTAGTCCAGACTGTTTAGAAGAGAAGCTAAAATCGAGGTGGTTCAGCAAATTGAGGACAGTAGCTAGCGAACTGGAGTTAAATAATTGGTAGATTATGAATAAATGGAGCCGTTCGTAAAATCATCATATGTCTTCATTCATTCATCATCAGTCTTCAACTTATCTCGACATAGATCCTCAATAGATCTTTCCTGGTGTGATATGTTAAGAATATTGGCATTGACCAGGATAGCTTCACGAATGACTTTCTCAAAAATAGTCTTGGTCTTATCACTAATATGAACATTGATAGATATAGAGAGAAATAGAAAATTAGTGTTTCCTTTGTTTCGTTCGTTGTCCATTATAAGATCCTTGACATAACATTTCACCAATAGAAAATTGTAAGTGAAGCTCTTCTTATTTCCTTCCGTGCTAAATACAAGTTTTTTCGTACCTCGCTTGTTTGCATCAGAGATACTACTTGAAGCAACCCTCGTCGTATTGCAAACAGCTCCTCTTTGAATTTTTTCAGAGGAGAAGTTAACACTAAAAGCACTGACGTAGGAAAGCAGTTGGTGAATACATTCCTGAATATCATTGCTACACCTTGAGGCACCTAGAGGCTAGTTTTATTAATTCAGTTTGCTTTTGTTGGTATTCGATTTTAAAATGCTATTAACTTTTCCTATCAATTGTTTTGTCTATGATTAAACTAGTCTAAAGGCTGATGTGGCCTTTGCTTTGATGGTTATTGTCCATGATGCTTTAACAGGGGTCATCCGATGCTTCTCTTAACACAGGAAAATAGCTTTTGAGTTGTTGTTTGAAATGTTGACCTGCTGATTATAAACGATGTCCCTCTGGCGGATGGACGACTTAAATTTAACTGAAAAGGTTTCTTTGATGGATTATATTATCAATAAAAGTCCAAAATCATCGGCTGGTTTCAAGAAAATGTACAGCTTCAACTGGTTTGGTTTTTTTACTTTGCATTATTTGGCAAAAGTCTTCAAGTAAGCTTAGTGAAAATATAAGGCGTTTTGGAACGTGGCGGTGACTGACGAATTTTAACTGGCTGATGATTACGATGACTTATATTGGACCGTTAATATTGGCTGCTTTTGATTGGCTGTGAATGTAGATGTAGCTTATTCTCCCAAATACTAGAAACAAAACTATTTCCCATTCTTAACAATTTGTTTTCTTATTGGACAGGGTATCCGAAATAAGTCTTTTTACCGGAAATTCTAATTAGAACTCAACAAACTTATAAGAATGATTCGCTCTTGGCCTACTCCTTTAATTTTTACTAAACATTTACTTATAAATGGAATTTTGAAATGAGCGGCAGATATAACTCTTTTTTTCTCTAAAAGAGTGAAATTGACTCCAAAACTAAGATCGTAAATACCACAATCTTTCTTTTATGATGAATTTAACCTTAATTTTTAACCATGTTAATATATTTTGATTTAAAATAAAAACGTTAAATTGCTTAGTTAAAAAAAACACCTTTAAATGTCAAGTCATGGGATCCTCGTACTCTTCGCATAATAACTTTCCTAAAGAATTAAAAGAAAAAAACACTTCCTTCGCGACTGAAAATAAAACAAAATAAAACTAAAAAACACAAATAAACTAAAACACTAATCTTAAAAAAAAAACTATATTTTTTCTGTATACAATAATTTACTAAAAAAAAATCTTATGAAATTTCTTTTATTGAAAATAAAAAAATAAAATATTATTAATAATAAAAAAAACACGTACCTTTTTATGTATAAAATGAAAAAAATATTTTAATTTGATATTTAGTCTTTACACACAAAAAAAAATTGTTAACAAGAATTTTTGTCCAGAAAACTGTACTTGGTCCAGGAATGTAACGAATTGTATTGAAATGAAGTTTAGATGTTTCCGATGGTTTCAATAATGAGTTTTTGAAAAAAACATAAATATTATACATTAAAGAAAAACTACTAAACATAAAAAAAAAACGAAAGCGTTTATATTTGTTAAATTAAAAAAAAAGTGAAATCAAAAAAATGTTAATGTTGTTAAAATAAAAGGCTTACAAAGATAATACGCATAAACAAACAAACAAAAAACATATTAAAAATACTACCATACTATATTCTGAAACTGAAATACTGATAATAATCTTTAATAAAGTTTACCGACTTTGAACTTTTACAAGTGAGAATCCATCAAAAATAACAAAATTATATTTACTGTACTTCCTTCCTTCAATAAACTATGAATTTATTTTCCTATTCTAGTATTTTTAAAACAAAAATTGTTCTCAGTGTGAAACTTAAACTAAACTTTAAAAAAGTGGTCAAAGTATGTTCTTTTTCTAACTAACTAAAATTATTCTTTGAAATTAATGTATTTATATTAACAGTGGTAACATTTATTATTATCCTTATGTGTAACAAATACAAACTAAACTAAACTACCGAAACGAAATTTATGTTGAAACAAAAATACTAAAATTTAGAGAAAACAACAAGAATCCGGGAAAACATTTGCATTTTCATTTACTTTTTGGTTTTAGAAAAAAAAAAAAAAAAAAACAATAGTTAAATTTACTAATAATTTATGTATATCAAAATTTACAAATAAAAAGAAACGTATTTATTTATAGAATGACTCTTATTTTCAGATACTTTTTGGGGTTTTAATAAAATGGTTCTTTCAGTGGTACCCCTTTGCATTTTTTCGAAAATTTTGAAATATCGTTTTTTAGTACTGAAATATCTTAATTTATTTAAATAACAAAATTCGTAGAAGAAAAGTCTGATTGAAAAAGCAATTTGACGAAAGTTGCGTTTTCGACCCAAAAAAATTGACAGTGGTACCCCTTTGTATTTTTTCGAAAATTTTAAAATATTGGTTTTTATTACAGAAATGTTTTAATTTACTTAAATAAAACATTTTGTAGAAGAAAATTCTGATTGAAAAAGCAATTTGACGAAAGTTGCGTTTACGACCCAAATAAATTGACAGTGTTACCCCTTTGCATTTTTTTTTTGAAAATTAAAAAAAGTCTGATTGAAAAATCAATTTTTTCGACACAAAAAATTAACATTTTGTTTACATTTTTACGAAAATTTTAAAATTTTAGAAATATTGTTTTTCAGTACTAAAATATCTTAATTTACTTAAATAAAACATTTCGTAGAAGAAAAGCCTGATTGAAAAAGCAATTTGGCGAAAGCTGCATTTTCGACCCAAAAAATTGACAGTGTTACCCCTTTGCATTTTTTCGAAAATTTTGAAATATCATTTGTTTTTACTAAAATGTGTTAATTTACTTAAATAACAAAATTCGTAGAAGAAAAGTCTGATTGAAAAAGTAATTTGACGAAAGTTGCATCTTCGACCCAAAAAATTGTCATTTTTTGTTGCATTTTTTCAAAAATATGAAAATTTTGTGATATCGTTTTTTAGTACTGAAATATCTTAATTTACTTAAATAAAACATTTCGTAGAAGAAAAGTCTGATTGAAAAAG
>JXPG01023147.1:1846-12163 GCA_001015175.1 Megaselia abdita
TTATGCAGTATTTAGTTGATCGTTCACAGCGTGTCGTTTTCAATGGCTTATTTTCAAGTCCCATCAATGTATGACTGAACGACAGGGCAGTCAATCAGTTCCTTTGCTATTTCCTCTTTTTATAAATGATCTACCGAAAGCTATTAAACACTCTTAATGTCCTTTTATTTTCCGATGACGCCAAAATATTTAAATCTTTGAATAGTTTATTTGAATGCTTAAAACTTCAGGAAGACTCCAATAACTTATTTGTCTGGTGTTCAATTAATGACTTATCAATTAACATAAGAAAGTACAATATTTTATCATTTTGCCGTAAACTCAATGTTTTTGTCTTTGACAGTAAAATTAATTTCATCAGACATATCAATGCTATTACGTAACAAAGTCTTTTATAAGTTGGTTTAGTCAGGAGCATATTGGATTACAATTCATCTGTTTGGTGTCCGTATTATATAAGTAGTATTATAATTCTTCGTATTCGCTCTAAGAAACATGAATTGTTAAAATCAATTCGAATTTCCGAAGTATGAAATTCAAAATGTAATTTTTATATATACAATCCTAAAAGGAGACATTTGACATTCTAGAGATTTTAAAGTAATTTTAAAACATTTAAAAGTAATAATTTAAACTTTGAGCCTTTTTCATTCATTTGTAATAACTTTATTGATTTATATGACCTATTTGACTATCATTTAAGTATTAATAATTTAAGAGAAAAACTTTGTGCTTTCTTTAAGAGAGATATGCTAAATTAACTGTTATAACTGTTAAATTAACTGGTATATCATATCAATAAATAAATAAAACTGCTAAAAGTCACAAGGTGGACTAATTGTGACATACTATCTAGTCCTCTCTAAGTTGTCAATACATTATGCTTTCCAAATGGGGTCTTAACCTTAAGGCAATGCTGTTTGGGAAAATCCAACAGATAACTTTCAAATTTATTTGTTTCTTCGTGGTAAAGAGTACGAACAAGTATGTTCCATACAGGACCCTCGAGTAAATCTTGACCCAGGTGGGCATTAAAATCCACACCTTTGATAATACGACTTTTCAAAGATTCACTAAGTCTGTTAATAGCATTGCTCAAATCGGAATAAATTTTATAAAGATCAACAACAACAGAAGGGAAATGTATGAGACAAACATGGGCGAATAAGAACATATGTCTTTAGATGAGACATCCATATTCAAATTCAGAAACCGACATCAAGTGCAAAATTAAAATGGGACGAAGGCCTAAGTCTGTGCTACTGGCTCTTATTACTCATACTCATCTTGATTAAGAAATGATTTGTTTCTAACAAATCAATAGTCACATTTAGTTTACATTTATGCTAATGAGCTATATGGTTTCAAAATTTCAATATTCAATAAAAAGTTTTTAAATTTTAAAAGTTTAATGCACTTGATCGTTGAATGAAAACAAATATTTTGTTAATAAAAATTATATTTATAAAATATTTATATTTTTTAAATTTTATATAGGCAATACTTCAAGGCATTATTTGGACATGTTCACATAAGCCGCTATTTGAAGCTGATGACAATTGGCAACACGAAGAGGATTGGAAAGAAAATTTAACTTACAAGAAGTATTTACCATTATGGTTTGGTATCCTGAAGAAATGTTTCATTAGCAGTAGTATAACCTCATATAATTCCTACGTGTCTTTTGACAAAGCTCTTGTTTCTCAAAAAATATTTGATTGTATGATGTCATCGTTATTTTTGATTCTAGAAAAACTTGACTTGCGTACAAAACAACGTTTGTTTCAAAAAGAAAATGGTGAAGATGAAGAATTCCACTTTTGTGATCCCAACATAGATTTGTGTCCCGTAAAATCTAGAGATTTTCACATATTTTTCAATTTAGTGGATTTTTATAAGGATATTTTTAAGAGTAATTTTCAAAGGGAGTACTTTTATAAATGGATGGAAGAATACTGCATTCGCATGATCACATGTTATAACAAGAATCCTTTAATAAGCGGTTTTTTAAAACTGCTTGTGTGCGCTTTAGATATTGGGGATGCTTTTATTTGCAAAGAAAGCTCATATTTTCAAAGTGAGTTACATATATTCTTTGAAAATGTTTTGGACAAATCACAGATTCTGCACGGCGAAATTCAACAATCTTGCGTTGAATTAATTTGCAAATATCCAGTGAGTTTTTATAAAAAATATATCAACGACTTGGTAAAAGTGTTTAAGACTGCATTCGATTTGGGAAAATCCAATATTACATTAGCTAAATTAGCTGTTAATACTGTAATCAAACTATACACATTTTACGAAAAAACTAACACTGATATAAAATATTTCTGCGAAAATGTATTTCCATTTCTAAATATCTTCCTGGAAGCCAAATTTGAAGAATCAAATATTTTATCTAGAAAAAGATTAAAGAAAGAAAATATTAAACAAGTGATTGATTCTGATATCTTCATTATACAAAAGACTGTAATTGATTTTCTTGGTACACTGGACCAAGACACTGCTGCTTTAATTATATCTAAGCCCTATAGAAGTCTTACAAAGTGGAATTTAAATCAAATCGTTGAAATAGGTTTAAAACTTCCTGATATAGAGCCATCATTTTTTTTGGATTCATTATTACCTAAAATGTGCCAATTAGCAACTACATCAACTGATAGACAAACTAAAATATCCAGCTGTGAGTTTGTACACGCATATATCATTTACATGGTTGGTAGAAGATGTTTATCAGGTCTTGAATGGAAACACATATGTAGCACAATGTTAATTCTTGGATCAGATAACGATACTACTATAAATGAAATGTTCACACCTCTAATATACCAAATAATGCACTACATGTCTAAGCAAGATAATATTATCCTCGATGGAGTTGGAGTTCTTTTGAATTGTTTAACTGAAGGAATATCAAATAATAACAATGAATTGAGGGTCTTATCTGCTATATGTCTGAGAGAATTTGTTGAATGGAGTATAAAACAATCCTCTACAGCGCAATTGGAGTCTTCACCAGCTAGTATAAAAAGTGAGTTTTTAAAATTCTAAAAAAATACAATTTTTACTTAATGTCATCCAAAGATATAAATCTAGCTTTCTGTTCGGATTATTGAATGATTACAGTCGATTTATTAAAATGTAGTTTTATAAAATCACTCGGCTTGCATTTCCAGGTCCACCGATTACAAACAGATGTATCCCAGGCCGAAAAATGGATTCTTACTATAATTTGGAGTTTATTACTACGGCCCGCTAGAGTTTCTATGACTGATTTTGTGAGGATGTTTATAGTTTTTAAACATCAAGACCTATTGGAATGAATGTTTCTGTAGTTTTCTGCTTTAGGTTATTATTATTATTATTATTTGGGACTTTACATTCTTTAAGAATTGTCCAAAATAGTCAACACCGGTATTGTCGGCAACAGAGAATACAACGGCTGAGAATACAACTGGGTAATTTCTCATTTTCTTTCTTCAACACTCACTCGCTCATCAACCTGCCATATCTTGTTAGGCCGTCTCGCCGAAAACATTAAATTTTATTAGAAGTATAATTCTTTATTGTTTCTAATTAAAAACTTGATTAAATTGATTGTCAGTAATTTATAAAAAGACAGAATAAAGTTTTTTTGAAATCAGTCTCTTAAAGAATATCTGTGATCCTATTGGAAATTTACTGTCGTCAACAGGTATGTTATCACGTTTATGTAAGAAGCTGAGAGACATGGACAACAAAATGTGGGGAGCCAACCCGAATAAGACTGAGCTGGTCTTGTTCACTCGAAACCTAAGAATACAGAACTTTGTGCGGGTGGGAAACGTCTCACCCTCAGCAAAGAATCTTGGAATACACCTAGACTCGAAACTCTCTTGGAAAAGGAACATGGAAGAAAGAGTCAAGTAGCATACTACACATGTCGAAGCTTCATATGCAAAACATCTCCACCAAACTTACGTACTGGATCCAAAGACCGATTCTTATTTATGGCGTGGCTGTCTGGTGGACGGCTTTGAAAGTGAAGGAGAACTGCAGGAAACTGGATAAAGTTCTAAGAACAGTATGTATTGGGTTGGCGCAATATGAACTACGTCTAGAGACTCCCTCTTTGCGATGCTACGTTCCATGTTCGGACCTTTATGAGAAGTACGTTGTGGTGGAGAATATTGCACTTTATCACTGTTCAATTCAAAGCTTAATTCCTTTCTGACTTTTCCTATGACGTATCACCCATTGCAAAATCTATATTGATATTCTGATCTATTCATACCTATTATCTATTTATAGAAAATATCTTTAGAAGTAGTTGTGTTCTGAATATATATAAGCTTGTGAAGATGTATAAATCTTTTATAGAAACCGAGCAATAGTTGTAAGACGAATTTGAAGTTTCATCAAATTAGTGAGTACAGAATAACTCTACAGTGATTGTTTTGAGCATTCCATACGAAAATTAAGTAATTTGAAGTATTTGATGAACTTGTATCAATCATTTTTCTCAGTGTGATAGTTTGTAGTCCCCACTGTACATGAAATTGTTTTGAAACTATTCCAGCAACATACAATGTGAATTTTCATACATCATTTAAAAAAAAAAAAGGCATAAAAAGTATTCATGTTTGTTTGTTGTAACCCTAGTAGTTAATGGGTTCAAAGCAACAATAGCGCTCAGGCAGTTGTCTGAGTGCTAATCGCCGATAGCCATTATAGGGGAGTTAACTATCTTTGGCCTATCATGATGATGTGTCGTACCACTGAGAAGCAATCGTCGTGGGAACAGTTTTGTAAGATCAGCTGACTTGATTTTCGCAAGCTGGCTTTACCTTACATAAGGAGCAAACAGTCATCAAACTGTTCTAATAATCAAGGCCGTCCTCTGTCGTTGTTTATGTTACATCGGCGATCCCTTAGAAGATTGAGGTCTTATCCACTTGGCTACTGAGCTCCCTACCATTTGTGGAAAGCGAGCTTCATAATCGTTATTCCTAAAGGATCTGAGAAGTCACTATGACTTCCTTTAAGGAAAATTATAAGAGTCATTATTAAGAGGAATATCAGATAATGTTGTTATCGTCACTCCTAGGAGGAATTTCAGAAAAAAAATTACCAATTGTGGTTGAGAATATTGCACTTTATCACTGCTCACTGAGGTAAGGTTTCCCTCTAGATTAGATTGGAAAAGACTGTATCCTTTAGGTGACTTTTCTTTGAAAATCTATACAGATGGTTCGAAGACTAAAACTGGGCAGACTTCCATATTGAAGACACCCTAACTACTGCGCGCTCTGTAAGGAGAGGAAAGGTTGCTTGCTATATGTGTGGACAGTCAAGTGGCGCTTAAATCCTTACAATCAGCATTTACTTAAGGGAATGAGTGATAAATGGAATATCACCTTAATGTGGGTTCCTGGTCGCAACAATGTGGACGGAAATTGCGAACCTTCTCACTATACACGGAGCGGATATCTTGGGCTGCCATCATGCCTACAGCACTTTCGTTTCTCTATCTCAAAGCAAAAAGTGGCGTGAAGAAATCATTAAAGTTAACACTAACGATATTACTTGCTATAGTTTTCCCTTTTACAGTTCAGTGGAAGAATAATTTGCTGTCTCACCTGGCAGAGATGGTCAGTACTGGTAATGATAACTTTAATGCTAAGTTCCCGAATATAAAGCAAAACAACATCTGGTAGATGGAACATTTTGGAGTAACATAGACTCCAAGAAGGTTAAGGTAGAATGGGGGCCCCTATTGACAATAGAGAAACAGTCAGGAGGATCATCTTTGCTTCCATAGGCCACTGGAATTTCGGGAGGCATGCCAGGAGGATTGCTATTGTACCACCTGATACTCGACATCTCTGGGGCATTTGTTCAGCTTTGTGCAGATAAAGGAACCACTATTTGGGACAGTATTTCTTGTACCATTTATGCATCGAACTCACATGAATGGATTAAGATGGCCACTATGGTGGCTAATTTGAAATTGGGTGTGGCACACTCATACCATTATCCAACCAACCAGCCATGTCTTTCTTTCAATCATTCGAATCAGTTCTACACTCAGATAAATAAGCCTTAATATTCTTCCTGAAATGGCTTTAGTTTAGTTGCAAGGGTAAAGTTTCAGATGTGACATTCCTAGTTCATTCCTCTTTGATCTGGCTCTGAATTGAATATTATTGCCCATTAATCTTTGTATCAGCTCATTGCAACTTCACTTTACAGGCATAGATAACGGCTTGGAGTTTGGACCCAAACTCACAAAATATTTGTAATTCTACATCAAATAATTCTTCTAATAGGTGATAAAATAAATGAAAATTCATTTGTTAGGAAAACAAAAATTCTTAGATCACCTAATTTAAATAGAAATCCTCAGCAGCAACACCAGCTTAAGGAAGCAAAGAGACCAATAAGTCTAAAGATGTGACTTTCAAAGTGAACAGCTTGATTTCACCAAAGCAACATGGTTACTATTCTGGGAGATCTACACTGAAAAATCTTTTCAAACACTATTAAAGAATCGGAAATTCTATTATTTGCCGACGATGCTCTAAAATTACCTTTAGTTTTTTTTACCATGCTTTGGAATATAATTAATCTATTTGGTGTCATTATTACAATTGTCACATATCTCGTCTTGAATCATTCCAACGTAAATTTTCATTGTTTGAGCTTCGAATCATTTTTTGAATGATAGTTTACCTAGTTACGAGCCCCGTCTTTTGTTTTTGGATTTGAATAAACTTGAGAGTAGACGAACGACACAAAATGCTGACTTTTTGTTTATATTTTTGAAAGCTGAATTGAGCTGTGAAGGACTTTCATCACTAAAATCAATAAAGCGACCAAGAAAGAATCTGCTTTCACTTTAACTTTTTATTAACAGTATCAAAATTTCTATTGTACAATTACATTCGCTTAAACAAAGGATCAACATTGGTGCGTATTACATCAAGAAAGAAGCATTTAAAGCACCCCTTCTAGAATCAGCGGATAGGATTATCCTAGGGAGATTTTAAGGCATTAGACTTAAAATGTTGCTAAGATAGTTGCGTTTAAATAATATNGAAATATAAATTTCTATTGTACAATTACATTCGCTTAAACAAAGGATCAACATTGGTGCGTATTACATCAAGAAAGAAGCATTTAAAGCACCCCTTCTAGAATCAGCGGATAGGATTATCCTAGGGAGATTTTAAGGCATTAGACTTAAAATGTTGCTAAGATAGTTGCGTTTAAATAATATTGAACAATTATCAACTGTGAGAGTCTACACCAAACTTATGGTAGTAAATACTTATAAGGCTATAACACCTTTATCGGAAATACGGATTAATTCTTTATTGAACTCAATTTACAGATTTATAAAATTCGCGGTATCATAGATATGTGCAGCAGGTTTAGTAAGACTCTAACATTTTAACTAGCAGAGCTTTAAAAGAAAGGTTTCCTAAGCTAAACAAGCAGATCTAATTAGCAGTGCAGCCGATTCTACAAAGAAGAAGGAATGCTAGAAATCACTTTTAAATGCTTTGTCTCGCCAAACGAAGAACATATACTCATAAAAGTTAACTGAAACAATGTGAGCCCAATATTGCATCAATTTCCGGAGAAACTGAGAAAGCTGGTAAATACGATGAAATCCTTTGGTTCTTCAATTGATACGGTTTAAGTGACTCCTAATAACACTCACAAGATCTTTTAAATGATAACTCGACTTTGTAAATAAATAAATTGAATTAAAAATTGCAGAAAAGCGAATGTAAACAAACGGCGCGTTCAGCGGATGTTACTATCCATAACCATACCTTATGACCAATGCTTAAATCTTCCAAAGAAATAACTCTGTGTCTTTTGTTATATTGTATTCTTTGTTTTTATAGTAGGGTAACTTAATACGCCTTAGCTCATTCCAATTGAGCTAAGGCGTACAAGCAGTTTTCATAGTAAATGTGTGGGTGAGCTAATGCGTTCAAGTGATTTTCGGGATTCGAGATCGTGTGTTCGAATTGGAATTATTGGTTGAGTTAAGGCGTCGTGTATTGGAGTTGAGGGTGTATTCAGTTGAGCTAATGCGTTCAAGTGATTTTTGGGATGCGATCTAAGGCATTCGAGTGATTTTGGAATGCAAGTGCGTATGTTATGTATTTTACTGAGGTTATGTATTCAAGTGACTTTCGGATGCGATGAGCTAATGCATTGAGCTAAGGTGTTCGGGTATTCGAGTTGAAGGTGTATCCCGCTGAGTTGAGGTGTTCAATAGATTTTAAGGTACAAGAACAAGTGCGTGTGTTGGAATTGGAAGTACATTCTGCTGAGCTAAGGCGTTCAAATGGTTTTCGAGTATAGTTGTGGTTGTTGTTATTATGTTGAAAGGCATTGATGTTCGATCCTTTATTTTCTCCTTTCGATTCCAATTGGGGTGTGCTAAGACGTACAAGCGGTTTTTCATAGAAAATGTGGGCTATGATGGTGTGCTAAGGCGATCAAGCCGTTTTTCAAGGAAAATGAGTGCTATGATGGTGTTCTAAGCCGATCAAGTGGATTTTGGAATGCAGGAGATGTACATCGGTGAGATATGTAATTCAATTTGTTTTAAGGTTGGAAGTGCATTTGTTGGAATTGTCTATGTATCTCGGTGTGCTAAGACGTTCAAGTAGTTTTCGAGTGCAAGTATGAATGTTCGATTTGATGCATGTGCGTCTACGTATATTATAATTGGTGGTCTATTCCGCTATGCTAATGCGTTCCAGTGGAGGATTCCAACAAGCTGTTTTTTCAGAGCAAATGTGTGCTATGCTGCTGTGCTAAGGCGATCAAGTGAATTTTAGAATGTAGAAGACGTACCTCGGTGAGATATGTATTGGAATTTCCGATGAATCTCGATGTGCTAAGACGTTCAAATGGTTTTCGATAACAAGTTTTTTGATTGAACTGGTATATTTCGTTGAAAAATTGTGTATGTTGGACTTGTTGGTCTATTCAACTGTGCTAGGACGTTCGAGCTATATTTTTGAGTAAAGTTGCAAGTGTTCGAATGTTGCTCTATTACTGTATGTTAAGATGTATTTGTGGTCGATGAATTGTTGGATTCATTGTGTTTGGATGTGCTAATGCTCACAAGTCTATTTTAGGGAGATTGATCTGAAATAGAAAATACGGATTCTGAAATTGACTCCTCGCGATAATGTGCGTTAAGGTGTTGAAGTAGTTATGGGATGCAAGTAAGTGTGTTTTAATGTAATATATATTCCGTATTCCGACATTCAAGAATATCACAATTTCAAATGCGGTTATTTAACTATATATATATATAAAATGTATTGAAAGTTGATCAACTGAGTGCTGACATTTGGGTGAGCTAATTCGGATGAATTAACGGAAAATAAGAACTTTGATTCTGAAAGTATTCTAAATGGTTTATATTTTTCTCTATATATTATGAATATAGCTGGAAAGTGTGTGAGTATGTATGTATTTAATTTATGTAGAATGTAGGAACATTTTTCATAGAGTTTTTTATAATTTAATGGGTTTGTATATATTCATCTTAAAAAAACTAAAGGTAGGACCACTACACATCTTTTCTCTCTTTTTTTACTTCAAAGCAAACATTTTTGGGTCACAAAAATTGACAACTGTTTGTTTTATTTATATTTATATTTTGTAGGCCACTTTTTAAATAGTGTTTTTTCGCGAGTTTTGCAAGATTGTGTTGTATAAAAATGCGAAAAGTAAAAGATAATAACAAATATTTACGAAATGTGAAGAAGATTGAACTGTTTTAAAGAAGAAACATTTGTTTTCAATGGTAATTGTCAGCTGTCGCTGGCTTTCAAAAAATGTGTGGATTATATAGTAAGGTCCATAATCATTATTTTAAACATATTGTTCTTTTTTAGCTTATAATTTTTAGAAACTTTGATTTGCTTATAAAACAAAAAAGACATATCATTCATAGTTATTTGGTTTGGTCCGAGTTTTTGACAAGGATAGAAAGAGATATTTCAAATGTCTCTAGTGAACATACAGTACATAATATGGGTGGTGGTAATAATCGTCCTTGGGAAAGACGAGGAGGGGACGAATTTCAANCTCTGTATTTTTTGACATTTAGGTAGAAAACAAATAATGTATTACTTAGCCTTGCGCCTGGGAGTAGCCAATTGCAAAAATCTTCAAAATTCAAACAAACAAACGGCTCCTCTATAACGATTCCTTTCTGTTATTATTGGTAAGAGCTGTCTTGGAAGGATTGCGTTCCCTCAACAACTCATCAGTGTTGGTATATCAAAAGCTTAG
>JXPG01023222.1:2978-18194 GCA_001015175.1 Megaselia abdita
ACAAAAAAAAAAAAAAAAAAAAGGAAATTAAGTCTATCATCCAATATGATTGAGAAAATTTCCGGCATTAGTGGTATGAAGAACCTGAGGATACTTTCGCTGGCGAGGAACCACTTAAAGTCGCTTTCTGGCATTGTAAGTTAATAAGAAGGGATTATCTATTTCGGTTAATGGAATTTTCTTTCTTACTTTCCTTCTCTTTTTTCGCCTCCGTGACAGGAAGCACTTTCCGATACACTCGAGGAACTCTGGGTCAGCTATAATAACATTGATAAAATCAAAGTCATCGAAGGAATGAAAGTCCTCAAGATATTTTACATAGGAAACAATGCAATTAAGGACTGGGTTGAGTTCAACAGAATGGCTGTTCCACCGAGTTTAGTCGAAGTTCTAGTCGTCGGTAATCCAATTTGTGAGAATATGGACGAGGATGCTTTTCGACGGGAAGCCATTAAACGATTACCGAACATCAAGAAGTTGGATGGTGAACCAGTAGTTTAGACATTAGTTTTTATTTTATAGCTTTATTTTGTGGACATACATTTTTTTGAGTGTTTTTGGAATGTTTTTATGGTTTTAAATTAAACATACATGAAAAACTCACACTATTTTCTTTACTGAACAATTTTAAATCGAAGCCATACATGAAAAACTCACCCTATTCTCTTTACTCAACAATTTTAAATCGAAGCCTAGAAAAGACATTTTAAAAGATTTTTAACAATTTATAAATTATTACATTATTTTAGTTATTTCATCAAAGTTTATATTACGACTTTTGATGAGCTAGTAAAAACATGTAACAAGCAATTGCAAGTTAAGCTTCCTCTCTCCCATATACTCCGCTTCAGTAGTAAAAAGAGCGATGGTTTGTTGCTTCTTTCAGTTCCACAAAATATTTCCTCCGCTCATTTCGATCTTCAGCCCAGTCGGAATAGCTATAGCTTGGTAAAATACATTCTACATTTCTTCCCTCTCCATATTGGAATCATTTTTTACTAACTTCAGGTGACGATAGCGACTCTTTAACAGTCAAAGGATCGTACCAGCAGTTATTGGAATGTTCAGACCAGATCTTCACACTGCGGCTTAGAAGATTGATACGCGGATAGTTGAGAAGATTGGTACGCACCATCTATAATCTATTCATCGATTTTAAGCAAGCCTTCAACTGCATGTTATATTTAGCAATGGATTGTAACGTTAGTTTTGGTCCAGAAACTTGACGTACATTGCCCGCTTCCTCAGATGGAGGAAGAAATATATATGGATCGGGAGATTTCCTAAAAAAGGGTTGGTAGGATCTCCAAAAACACTAGGTTTCATCGATATGTTGTAATGTAATCAGACTTGGATAAACGGTATTCGTGTTCCAGAATCAAGCACACGTTTCCGGGGAATCATCGGATACACGATATGTTTTAAATAGCAGCAAGAGATGACATGAGTTTGTGGCGTCAGGGAAAACAGGTTTTCTGCTGATGTAGAACGGGAGTTTAACACTTAGACTGAATCAGGGGATGGAGAATTCCCACTGACTTTCTTTAAATTAATAAAACGGATAAGAATAATTAAATATTGTTTTGAAATCGGAAGAAAAATTCTTTCACTATTCCTGGCAAAGACTCCAGTGGCTGAACTGTCTGGAAGAGGAGCTAACATCTGCTAGCTCTAATAATGCCGCGCAAGCCATTTTTATGTCGTATACCTAGTTTTGAAAGACTATACAGAAGTCTGGTAGTCAAAACGACCAGTTGAAGTCAGAGTCCTGAATGTTATAGCCAGCACCACAACAATCCTCTGACCAGTTTCAAACTAGACTATATTTTATATAAATATAAATTCAATCACACCTTTTTCAAGAATCTACATTAAAGAGCTGCGAAAAAAATAGTAATTCAAACATTATATTTTACAGACCCCCTTCAACAATAAAATAGTTTATTAAACTTCTAGAAAAATAGACAATGTTACCATTACATCCAATTTAATGTGAACAATGTCGCGACAATTGAAATGACTGGATTATAATAAAAATGAAGTAACTATACAGAAAGTAAGAGGAAATTAGAAGAAGAGACTGGAATAACGTTAAGACAAAGAAAAGTCTCTGAGGACCTCATAAAAATGAATTATTGATCACACAGAAGCCAATAAAAAGGAGCTGCTAAAATAAAACCACATTAAACGGATGATTTCTTCCTCTTCCACTACAGCTAATAACAAAGTTGGGAGACATCTCCCAACTTTGTTCAACCATTCTGGCATAATAAAATCCAAGAGGGAAAAGCAAATGGAAAGGAAGTTCTTATTAAATATACTAAAAATATTATTAGAATCTTAACTTATTCACTTTTATTTCGATTTCTTTTCTAATACTTTTTTGTATAAATGTTTTGTAATCTTTGTCTGNTGTTGTATCTTAACTGGATAGTAAATCTGTATATGTATTATAGTATACAGTAGCTATGATGTCTCCCAACTTTGTTCAACCATTCTGGCATAATAAAATCCAAGAGGGAAAAGCAAATGGAAAGGAAGTTCTTATTAAATATACTAAAAATATTATTAGAATCTTAACTTATTCACTTTTATTTCGATTTCTTTTCTAATACTTTTTTGTATAAATGTTTTGTAATCTTTGTCTGTCTGTCGAAAGTATTTTTTTAAACCACACATACATGACTGGTGATTTTACGTGAGTCTACCAATTGTTGGCATACAGAAGCTTACCTCGACATCAGTGAAAAAACATCAGTACAGTGAAAGCAATTTTCTTTCATGGATCTCGTCATGCATACGGTATACGTATCCCAGCCATCGCATATGTTCCTTTGACATTCTTCGAATGATGCTTATATAAAACTGATATACTTCATGGTTGTAACACATTCCCAACTCATTGTTCTTATAGACAGGTTCATAAATCAAACTTTTCAATACAATGTTCTGACTCTGACCATATCCACGGTATTATGTGAGTATCTTGTAGATCTTTAGTTTAGTATTTCTTCGTATAAAATTAGATCTGAGAATGTTGCTCAACCCATAGCATTTTCGATTGGAGTGCTAAATTCTAAGCCTGACTTCCTGTGTGATGTTGGTGTCTAGAGGTCCGAAAGAGATGAAGAGGTCTGCTCGATATCATATACTTTCTATCATTCTTATATGAATTTTTTGTGCTGCATTACTAGCTTAACGCCTGAGACATAACGCTTATGAACTTAGTGCCCGAATTCTCCAAATGTCCTTCTGATAATGTCCACGAATTAGCCACATATATCAGAACAGGTATAATGAGGGTCCTGTATATGTTTAATTTAGTGCTTCTCCGGATGAATCTCGGTCTTAACACTCTACTTAGCCCAAACAGTATTTGGTTAGCAAGCATGATTCTAATTTTGATCTGTTGAGTGATGTCGTGATGACCCAAGATACGTGTAACCCTTTACTGACTCAAACTTGTCGGTGCCAATGTTGGTGATATCTGCTTGGTTTCTAATCGATTTAATATATTTGGTCTTCACGATATTCACACTGAGGCTAATTGATGTGGCATGTCTACACAAGCTTGTCTCCAGATCTTCTACGCATTTCTTGAGAAGATGTCAATGTCATCTGCATACGCCAAAAGTCGAACAGACTTGGTTATTATGCTGCTGGTTGTTCTGATGTTAGCTCTTCGAACAATGATTTCCAGGCATACATTGTTAATACAACAATTCGCGATGGTGGCGCCCCTCGGAGAGGCGAGGTATTAGAAGTTTTGAAGCAAGATTATAAAATATATCAAGAACATCAAAAATTTGATCAAAACAGATAAGCAGAACATTTATAATCATACAAAATAAACTGTATTTATAAAGTAACGGCAAAAATAGCGATGGTGGCGCCCCTCCTCTGGCTAAAAAAAGGCATCGATCATTGTCATGAAAGTTCTTTAGAGAGTCAAGACTCCCCTCTTTGAAGTCCATTTAGTTTTTTAAAAGTTTCTTTTTAAAATTCTAATTTCAAAACTCATTATTTTAATTTATATTTAAATATTTGTAAATTAGAAGAAGAGAACTAATGTAAATTTAAAACATCTTCCATTCTACCAAATCCAACATTTTTAGAATTAAAGTTCCCAAGCAGCTAACCGAAAAGGACGTAAGACACGAACTCTAGTCAACAAAAACAGAAGAAAAGCATAGCAAATTATAATATTTTTAAAAAGTAATTTTAATTTATAAAAATATTACTTCACAAATTAAACGAAACAGCAATGAATAGTAATTAATTTCAATGTTTGTTTTATTTCCAAGTCTGTCTTACATTTCTTATAACAATTTTATAAATAAATATTCGCATTGAAAATTTCAATGTACAGCAGTGGGACAGTCATTGATAAATATTATACACTCAAAATAAAAGTCTACTTGTAGTCCTGAACATTGTCGGGTTTTGTTCGATTTAGTTGTGATTTTTAGCCAATCAAAATTAAGAAGTCTTAAATAGCAAATAGGAATTTATATTGCATCGAATACTTAATTAAAACTTTCAAGAAATTTCTTCACATAATTTCTTAGTTTCTAGCTTGCAAAAAGTAGTAAGTTTTAATCATTTTTTATAGTTAATATTCAACTACTTTTCATATGTACAATTTAAAATCAAGCTATATACACTTTCGAGATTTGTCGGTTTAGTTGTAATTCTTAATTAATCAAAATTAACTAGCTTGAATTAACCAATAGGATTTGTTTAGAATCAGCGACTGTTGAGTTGAGTTAGACTTATATCTGTAGTAGTTTCTGATTGTCCGGCACAGGCAACTCTCATATGTCCACAGTTTGGAATCCATAATAGATATCTAACTACATAATATCCTTAAGACCATAAGTTCGAGTTAATTTGAATGATGAGGTGTGAGTGAGGATGACGACTTAAGTGAGTGGATGTGTCGATAGTGAGATTATAGACAAACCATAATCCGATGTTTTCCATTTCAGCCGAAGCACCCTGTTAGTAATATTTCCACTGAGAAAGCTCTTTGAATCTTTTTCTTGCTCTGATAGGGTCGTTTCAGTGGAAAACATCAGAAAGTTTCCTTATCTATATATCTATCTAAATATTTTAGCACTTAATCACTGATTCTATTCCAAAGATAAGAGGGACGTAAAAAATCAATTGATAATTCCATACATATCACTGTTACACCCTGAGTCAACTTTGGCTCGTTGTACAAATTAGTTTGTTTTTATTATAAATCTGCTCCATCTTTTTGCAGAAATATAACCTAGAATCGATTCGACAACATACCTTACCTCATACCAACTTCAATACTACTAAAGTAAATTTGATTTATGGATAACATTCTGTTTGTTGGATATTTTTTCTTTCAATAACATAACATATTGCTTGTTTTTCTGTTTGTTTTTGTTGCCGCTCTTGTGGACCGAGATCGTAAAGTGGAACGGAGGAGACCAAAAGGGAATTATGAATTTCAGATAAGTTCTGAAGATACAAAGAAAAACAAGAATCTCAGAAGAGAGTAGAAAATCCAAAGAAAACAAGAAATCAAAGGAAAAACTTTCTCCTGCTTAACGATAAATTTATCATAAATTTGGTTAGTTTATTTACTGGATAATGGAAAACATCTATTAGTGGAATTAGGTTTTTGCTATGGTAAATTGTATTGTTTTCGTATAGTTCTGAAGAAGGTGGAAGGTCAACGGGTTCACTATACAGATTATGGATTCAATTTAGCTGATTAGATTTGTTTTCGAGTTCATAAGTTCTAGAGTTAAACTTTCGTCTCACAAAGATTCTATTTATAATTTAAATGAATTTATCTGTTTCATTAATAACTCATATTCTGAAGAGAGTTTCTTAGCGAAGCTCTTGAGTTATTTATTGTGGAACCGTCGCCTGAAGGTATGCGGCAATTGCATGTTGTTATTTTTCAGCACTATAGTCGACCATAGACCCGTTTAACGTGCTTCAGCAGCTTATGCTATATAAATGTACTGAGCAAAACTTGTTCGTATTAAATGATGTATTCTTATGGAAACAATTCAAACATATTTAATTTTCAGTTTTAACGAAAATATCCTGCTCTAGATGGGAATGGATGGCTGATCGGCTCTCGCACAGAGAGGAAATCGAGAGTCCCTTTCGCTTTTTAAATGTTAGATACCCCTTTGGATTCTACACAAAAAAAATATATTTAAATTGTTGATTTTTGTATGGAGACTTCTTAATGAATAATATATTTACGTTACGTTAATCCTTACGTTACGTTTTTGACAAAATTATGTAAGGAAGTTCTGTTTTCTGAAGGTATTTTTCGGTAGGTAATATCGGGAATATTGAGGGGAGCCTGGAAGTGTTCTTAGAATTAATTTCTGTTGTGGGAACAGGTTATAAGATTCCAGAAACGGTTTTGAGTCCAAAAAAGTTAGTAAAGTATAGTAAAATTTCGAAAAACAAATCAAAGAAAATCTGTATAGAATTTCAAAAACCAACAAACATTAAAAAATAATAAAAACTAAAAATAAATAAGAACAATATAATAAAATTAAATCAATAAAATAAAATAAAATTACATAACAAATGTAACTCAATATGAAAAAACAACAAAAGAAACTTCAAAACAAACCAAAGGTAAATAGAAATATTAAAACAATATAAATTAAACAAACAAAAAAACTTGAAGTAGAAAAGAAAACAACGGAGGATTAAACAAATATACCAACATTAAAAATAAATAAATACTAAACAAAATATAAGAAAAATATAACAAACAAAACAATTGTTAAAAGAAACAATACAAAAAAAACAAGAATAATTAACAAATAATAACAAAGAAACAACAAAATTTAATTTTTTTTAAAATAAATAAACAATATAACATAAACAATATTTTTACAAAGAATATAACATTTAAAAAAAGTAAATCTTACTAAAAAAAAAGTTGTAGTCAAACGCCAACCAATATTTTAAATAGTAGAATTTTAGCAATTTAAAAAAAAA
Source organism: Megaselia abdita (assembly GCA_001015175.1). Classification (NCBI taxonomy): domain Eukaryota; kingdom Metazoa; phylum Arthropoda; class Insecta; order Diptera; family Phoridae; genus Megaselia; species Megaselia abdita. Next base: position 9,990 of record JXPG01023222.1, read on the forward strand.
AGTAGTAAATTTGAAATAGTATTATTTATTTTTTATTAATTAGGTTTTACTTTATTAAGTTATGAACATCTTTTTAACTCTTCTTTAAAAGAAACGTTTGTAGTAGGTTTAGAACTCGAGCACTTAACATTAACTTCGACCAAGTTCCAACATTTTAACTATTAGTATTCAACTATTAGTAAAACTTACTACAAATATTCAAAACTTACTACTATTTGTAGTAAAACAAAGAAAAAATTATCATCACATGGGTTTGAACTCATAATTGAATGAATAACAACATTTTCTCTCAGCAATATTTACTAAAAATAGTAATTTAAGCTATTTCTGAATTAGCAATTTTTACTATTAGTAGGCATTTTTACTAAATGAATTTTTGAAAATTTTTTACTACCATCCAGAGATTAATTAGTAAATTAAGCTATTTCTTAAAGTAGTAATTTTTACTATTCATAGAAATGAACACTAAACAAATATCTTATCAATATTTTGACTACTTAAAAGTACTACTTACTACCACAAGAGTAGTGATTTGTACTGTTAATAGAAATTTATACTGATCAAATATTTTGCTAATCATTTTACTACTTTGTAGTAAATTTAATATAACCAGATGAGTAATTTTTACTTAAATCTTACTAAGCTGAATTCTTTACTAAAACTTAAACTACTTGTAGTAATTCTTACTATAATTTTTATAGTAAACTTATATATTTCTAGAAAATCTTTTTGATCCAATTTTGACCAAATTTGCAGGATGTGTTCTTCAGGTCGTACGTCGTTGGACGGGGATATTTACAGGAGTCACGAATGATGTGTGAAATCGATTTTGAATCGTCTGAGCTTTAACAATTTCGAAATTTAAGGATAAGTTCCTTGAAAACTGGAATGTATATATGGTATCTTTCGTGTACCTTATTAATAGGAGTAATTCCAGATGCGGCTTCACAGAAAATACTTGCGAATCTATAAATACCCTCAATATTAAGAATTCAAAAAAACTTAAAAAGAAAAAACCTCATCAAAACAATAAATACACTCAAGAATTAAAAAATCAAAAAGAAAAATATCTAAATAATAAAATAATATAAAAAAAGAAGAAAAATTGAACTAAAAAAGTGTATTCAAAACAATTTTTTTTTTTTGCCAAACAATAAATACAATACATTTAAATAATAATAACACAAAACATAACAACAAAATTTTTAAATCGCAGAAAACATATAACAATGAACAAAAAGAAGTAAAAGCCAAAAACAAAAAAGGAAAATTCTTTCAGCTTTAGTAAAATAATTAACACTCTACAATCTTAAAAAAATCCTTTATATCAAAAAAAAAAAAAGAAAACAATAGAAGATTTAACAAAGATAATAATAAAAATAAATAATTATTTTACAACAAGTACAACTCAACAAAAATTTAAAAAAATACTTTTTCAAAATTTAAAAACTAAAAAAAAAATTGAAAAATAATTAAAACAACACAAAAAAAATCCGTTTAACTATTCATAAAACCATTCTTCAAAAAATATAATATAGAACAAAAATGACTCAAAAATTAAAATAAAACATTGCTCAATTTCTTATACAGAAATATCTTATCTTTGAATCTTGGATTTTTTTCAATTTTGCTATTGCAAAAATTTTTTGCTAGTTATAGTTCTACGATACTACTGAACGTGTTTTTCTAGTCGATAATAGTGATTTTTTGATGTATAGGTATTTTTACCAGTTTTGTAGGAATTTTACCCACAACATTTAAATAGTAGGAGTTTCTCCAACATATTTTGGTATTTCTCTGTTTACAAAGCGTATGTATTTTTCTTGCTTTAGTAAGGGTTGTAGAATTTTCCATTTTCCATACAAATGTAAGTATTTCACTTACCTATGTATATATTTCTCCAATTCCAAAATTTACCTACAGAATGTAGGAATTGAACAAAATATTAATTCAACAAATATAGGATTTTTTTGTATTTTGTATTACAAACGTAAAAGTATTGAACTTTGGACAAATGCAGCAATCATTCTTCTTAAGTAAGAAATTATTAATTTCCAGTATTTTTTTATATTTATTATTTGCTTTAATTATTAAAGGTATTTTTAGTTTTACAGAAGTGGAAAAGAATTTAAAATTAAAGAACATTAAAATTTGCATAATAATTATAGTCTTTAATTGATTAATTTTTGGAAAAAGGGAGAAAAATGTGAATGCAAGTTTAAAATCAGCATCCTTTCAAAAACCCTTCACATACAATTATCATTCTTTTCGATTCTAAGGAAGTTGACTTTTGTATGTAATAGATTTTTCATATAATAATAAAGACATTTTATTGAGGAATTTTTGAGAAGAAAAAAACATATAAAAAAGTCTGAAATTAATAAGCAAGGACTCTACTTTTCCTCCAAGTGCAAGACCATGTTTATCAACTAGCCAGGTTTATTGTTCTCCTCAGAACTAGGAAATGCTTTCCTTCAAACAATCAACCTACAAGAAGGAAACTAGTGAGAACCAGAAAATATAAATATTTATATAAAGTGACTGAATGAATGACTAAATGACTGACGATGACGAACAGGTTTATGCGTTTTTTATGGACACAAATTACATGCAAAGTATATTTTTGCATAATATTTGAATTCTTGGTTTTAGAATTCACGCGAGGGTTCTTTAAAATAATTAACTTTCTTTCTTTTACAATATGGACTTACAATACAGCGGAGCTACGAAAACTTGAGCTATAAAAACCTTTGGCAGAAATCAAAACCCCGAAATTATAGCAATCAAATCCAAGTGCCAAATCAAACAAGCAAACTAACAAATCGATGGGAAAAATAATTAATGATGTCTCCGGGAGTGTTCCCTCTACAATGCATTAGTGGTTAATGGTAGATAAGATAGGAAGACTGAGTGCAAAGCGAGAAAGAGCTAGTGTTTTATGCCAAGCGGATCGGAAGAGCATATGATTTATTGGAATCGAGAACATACATTTTTATCATCAATCAAAGCAACTTGCTGGTTCGCTATGGTGGATTGGATTGGATTCACTATACAACTTTTTGATGTTTCGTAATCGTTTAATGGCTTCCGTCGACCATCCTCATCGATTTATATTATGCTTTTGGGAATACTGGATTACTCGAACATAGTAACCATTTTGAATAAAAGAGGATGCAGAAAGGGTTATATTATTGTTATGAATGATTTATAAATTATTATTTTTTTTAAATATTATTTTTTATATTTATTATTTTGTAGTTTTGGTTTTTTGTTTTGGTTGTTATTAAACAAATAGAATCTAAGAATATTTTCTTCTCGAAAATGATGAATAACAAAGATATAGATAATAATAATTTTATTAAAGCATTAATTATGTTTACAAAAATCAATTAGCGAGGTATACTTTTCAATTTTTTTCAGCGCTTGTTAAACTTTGGATTATATTTCCAGGAAAGAAAATTCAAACAAATATTTTCCGAGAGAGAAATTCTTTTCAGTAAACAAATAACAATGGAACGAGAAACATGTCTTACTTTGAGTTCGGGTTTTTTTAAATAATTTTTTTTTCTGGTTTTTTTCTCAAACAAACTTTTTGAAAATTTTCAGGTTTGTGTTTGTTTGAATTTTTTTTCTGGGAGAATTTTGATTGACTTTTGCATACCCCAATGTACTTGTCATGGATAAATGTTTGAGTTCTGTCCTATCTGTTTTAATATACCATCTGTATATTTCACATGAATATGTTGAGAGATTTGTTTGGATGAGTTTAAAAATCAGTCCATTATGCCACACAGCATCAAAGGATTTTTCAACATGGACCAGAATCTTCTTAGTTGGTTGACAGTACTATGGCCTGAACGAAATCCGAACTATTCCTTTAGTAGACTGATTGGGCAGTAGCTTGTTGGTAGCTCTTTATCCTTTTCAGCTTTAGGCATAGGTATAACTTTAGCTTTTCTTGAATGCCTTCGGGAAATAACTAACTCTTAAGCAAGCTGTGAATTGCCTTTGCTGAAAGTTTCTTCAAAAGGACGTTGGAGATCTTGTCGAAACCACGAGATTTTTGAAGAGCCTTGATGTGGGAAGCGAAATCTCCTACCATGACTTCTGGCACTTCATTCAAGGTCACCTTACGTTTGATAGCTTCTTGATAGCGTTTTTTACTTTTTTGTCGGAGGAGCTTTTTGCATTTAATGTTGTACGTCCCTCGCAATTTGCGGCCCAAGAAGGAAAATTCAAACAAATATTTTCCGAGAGATAAATTAACTTCAGTAAACAAAAATGGAACGAGAAACATGTTTTATGTTGGGTTCGAGATTTTTAAATAAATTTATTTTTTTCTGGTTTTTGTTTCAAATAAACTTTTTGAACATTTTCAGGTCTGTTTGAATTGCTTCTCTGAGATAATTTTGATTGACTTCTGCATTCCCCAAAGTACTTGCCATGGACAAATGTTTCAGTTCTGTCCTATCTGCCTTAATATACCATCTGTAGCTGAAACAAGGAGAACAGTTGATGTGGAAAATATGTTGGTCTGTCGGGAAAATGGATAAAGAGATGGCGACTCTGGTGAAGTTGGTTTAATAGGATGCCAGCTATGTTATTTGATAAACAGTTCCAGGAAGTGTTTCGGGCATTGAGATCACCAAAAACAATAAATTGCTTGGAGCTAGGTGTAATTGTTTTCATATCACACATAAAAGAGTTTAGATATTTAGGTGAATAAGCTGCAGTGATAATGATCGGCATGTAGTTGTATTTGGATAGAGATGTTTTCAATGTATGAGGTCTTATATAATGTAATACTTCATGCATAATATTACGACGAATAATAATAGCTACTCCGCCATAAAGTCAGGTTTGTCATTTCTGTGGTTGGTGAAAAACATTTTTTTGCTTGGTCTGCAAAAGATGGCCCAGAATTTTTTTGGTGATGAGCAGTGAAAGATGAGTGAGGTAACTAAGGAAAATGTTCCTCTTGATAATTAAAGCGTCTTGGGTCTCTAGAGTTACGTTAGCTTACTGACATTTTCTCTAATTTTTATAAATTATGCTCTACATGGGCAAAGCGGATCATTAGCAATGTGATTCAGGTCCGTCAGTACTTTTTTTGCTCAGTTAAAACAAGCAAGGATTTATTATTTCATTATGGGAAATCCTTGGTGAAATGGTCTTTACTAGCGTAGACCATGCATACTGTCTTCCTTGAACAACTTTCACCCCCGTGTCCAAACATAGAACAATTCCAACATTGTGTTGGATTAACATTTTTCTTTGGCTTATATGATTTCCAGGTTACCATAACACCTAGAAGAGTATAAATTCTGTTTAACTCATTAAAAGTTACAGCATTCCTTTTGAATTGCAATTTGTATACAGTATCATCTATCGTACTGTATTTAGTTATGCCCTCAGATATAGTTTCTGGATTTATATTGATTTCTGAAAGCTCTTTCTTAATGTCAGCTACATCAACTTTGCTTAATCCGTAAAGTAAAACTGTGTAAAGTCTATCAGATTTTAATCTGTAAGAATGAAATTCCATATTATTGTTGTGAGTCTTCGCTTCACTTCTTCAAATTTCTCTTCACTTGAGCACATAATTACCGAGTATGTTCTCTTCTAAACACAGTCTTTGCCAAGCAGGCTTTATACCTCAGAGAAAGAATTCTCTTGAGCGAGTGACAATTGGTGGAAGTTTGAATGACTCTTTGTGTTAGGTTGCAAAATGATCATTCTGTTTTGATCACCATTTAGCAGTTCGTTGAAGAATTCTTACCATCTATTAAGAACTCCCTCCTTTCAGGACACCTTAACAAAACTTCTAGTTCGGTTGTAATATCTCAAAACTTGCTTCTTTCTCAAATCATCTCTGTTTTGTCTATATAATTTCGAGGCCTTCTTCATTTTGGTTTTTTGTTTCTTTTTGTGTACTGTAGTATAAATACTTCTACCCAAGCAGCATTGGGAATCAGATATTTGATTTGTGAAGTGCATAATATTCTATTCATCCTGCACACAATTTATTTATGAAATATTATAACTTTCACACTCAAATATGTAGTATACACAATGTGTGTAAACGGATCAAAATAATTTGTATGGTATATTCGAATGAATGTCGTGCATATTTTATATGTGCTTTATACATTTGTGATGTATTATATTTGTACATATTTTTGAATGTGTATAGTACATATTCTTTGTGTAGGTTACATATTTTCAATTCTAGAACAAATATTAACTCAGCGCAGTCTTTTTTGTTCGTCGAGGTTTTGTGTCCAAACAATTAGACATTTACCTGTGACAGTTAAATCATACAAAACAAACTAAATTCCTATTGAAACCTAAGAAAAATGGTTAGACAACAAATATTCAGATACTCAGTTTNCAATTCTAGAACAAATATTAACTCAGCGCAGTCTTTTTTGTTCGTCGAGGTTTTGTGTCCAAACAATTAGACATTTACCTGTGACAGTTAAATCATACAAAACAAACTAAATTCCTATTGAAACCTAAGAAAAATGGTTAGACAACAAATATTCAGATACTCAGTTTAATAATCAAGGAAACAATATGGGAGGACCACCAAGAAATAATATGGGTGGTGATAATAATCTTCCTTGGGAAAGACGAGGAGGGGACGAATTTCAAAATAAGCGTAGACGATTTTAATTTCTGTATTTTTTGACATTTTGGTAGAAAACAAATAATGTATTACTTAAATAACTAACCAAAATATTCAGATATTTAAATAACTAACCAAAATAATCATTTTAAATACAAAAGAGCTTTCAATGAACATACTAAAATTCCCAATCATTAACAAAAATCAATCTCAATCAAACATTTCATAGTAAAAATGAAACCATGTTTTAAATTATTGATTTTAATGTACCTTCTTTTTTCATAAAATTTACTTGTGGGTTTTCAGAAATTTTTGAAAGATTAAGATTTTCGAATGTTAAATTTTTAACTTCTTGAGTGTGAAATGAATTACAATTTAGAGTATGTACCTCATTTCTAATATCCGGATGGTGGAGGTGCTGGCTGAGGATCAACTAGGGACTAAAACTGAGACAATGATCTCATTAGGATGTCATCTCTAAGAAGTTTTTGGAACGTCATTCGAAGTAATTTCCTCCCTAATGAGAGACCACGTAAAAAGTATATCGAAATTAAAGCCACAGAAAAATCTACCCGGACAAACAATCGGAAAGCTCTAATGAGCTAGTGCATAAATCTTCCAGAAACCAAGTTAATAATAAATTAAAAAAAGACTTGTCAACGTATTTATAGAGATAACCGACTTTTGAGAGTGAAAGCAAAGAAAAAATAAAGGAAAAAGTGAAATTTATCTTTTGTCAAGGCATGTCTACTCTTTGCATATAACACACAGTATGTGTTTAGCAGGAAAGCTTTAGAAACTTTTCATTCTTAGAGAGTTTTCATATCCCTTTCTTGTGTGTCTGTTCAGCACGGAGCTGTTTCTACAAAGTCTGTAGGAAAAAATAACAAGTACAGAATAAATGTAATCATTCAAGCTGTGTAGCGAAACCTCTGAAAAACAAAATGTTGCCATATACGTTGCTGCCACAGGAAGTAAACTGAAGAGGGACGACCGACAAGCTAACATTTCTATGAAGCACGATGGTCTTGAGTCTTTGCACTTTGAAAATATTTATGAAATTAAATGTTTTAAGTTATTGTATTGGAAAATGAACAATAAGCCTCGGATCAATTGGATTTACGGAGATCGACTCGGAAACGAAATGGAAAAAGATATCAAGCTATGTACCTGGAATGTTCGAACCCTTCTTAGACCTGGCAGTAAGAACGAGCTCCTTCACACCTTAGCTCGTTATAAAGCCGACATCTCAGCTCTTCAGGAAATTATATGGAAAGGTTGTGACATATTCACTGACAAAACGAGGAAAGGAGACATCTACTACAGCTGTGCAGAGAGACAGGGTATGTACGGTGTGGGTTTCGCTGTCAGAAGAAACTTGAGAAGCAGTGTATATTCCTATGAATGAACGGATTTGTGTTATTCGTTTGAAGGGAACCTTCTACAATACGTGATTCATTTGTGCGTATACGCCAACGAATGAGTCCGATGGAATTCAAAAAGACACCTTCTATACATATAATAGTGTCAGAAGTAGCTTAGCGCAAGCTTACTAGTCTTAATAGACCATTAACCAT
>JXPG01023225.1:0-12779 GCA_001015175.1 Megaselia abdita
AAATTCAATAAAAGTTTTTAAAAAACGAAAATATACTTCACTTAAGTATATTTCATTACCTTCCCTACCAAATCTATCAATATTTACATTACATTTGTATATGTTTTTTATACAAATTTTACAAAAAATAATAATATAAATATTGTATGTCTCTCAATAAAAAAATAATAAATAAATATTAAAAAAAAAAAAGAATATTTCAAATTTAGTGTTTAAAAGTTCAATTTATAATGTGAACAATAATAGATATTTCAAAAACTTACAAACAGTAATGCAAACCAAATATCTCTAGTGTAAATGTGCCAAAATCTGGACAAAGCAAATTAATTTTAATGTAAATTAAAATATTACAAGAACAAACAAAACAAATACACTACAGAAAAAGATTTTAAATTTGAAAGATAAAATAACTATTTTTTTTTTTAATTTAACTGAAATTATAAGTGATATTAGAAAAGTCAACGCTGTTATGTAACAATTATCAATTATTTACATGTATGTAATTATTTAAGAATTACGGCAGACAGACGGATCTTAATCTCACTGAGAAAAGTACAAAATTGAAGTAGTTGTAGAAGTAGTAGTCTTTTTACTTGTATTTCTAAAGACATTTTTGAAATAAACTACTTAAATTATTCTCAATTATAATACAAAGTCAATCTACGATTTAACAACAAGGAGTAAAACAAAAGAACGAGAAACTCAAATCTTTGAGAACCAAAAGACAGTCGTAAAAAAATATTAAGCCGCATGTTTTATTCAACTCATAGCCAGGTAAGAGTAGAAACTATGTCTTTAATATCCAAACAAACTTCAAGTTTGTATCAACAGCCTAAAGACGGAATAAGTATACCTTTGATAAACAAAATACTCCAAATTACCTCAGACTTCATTATATAATTACAGTGAACATCATTTATTAACCATAGGCTCATTCCTTGTTAAAAACACATTTAGTCCGAACCTATTATTAAAGTGACAAACTTTACGGCCCAGCTGATTACAGCTCTCTACGATCTGTGCGTCTGATCTATAAATAAAGAACAAATATCGTCCTTGTTAAAGTTCCATTACATCTTAATTACTCCCGTCCTTCAAACCATTTTGTTAATTGCACACTTATTACTACTTCTAAAGACTTGAAATGGGTGTAACCAAGAGAGGCGTCACCCTTTCATAGAACCAGAAACCAGTCAGTCACATTATATTTATAAAACATCAGAATTCAGAACTGAGTGAACATGAAGAAACAAATCAATATCCAATTATGGTTGGCCACAAGAAAACCAACCGACCTCATCAAGAGCACACATGCCTCTTAAAACGCACTGAATAATTAATAAAACCAATTCCATGGAATAAATGCTCGATAATGATAATGTCGTATATGGTAAATTTAAATAAAGTTCCACTAATTGATCTCCAATTTAATATATTTAAGTAACATATTAAAGGTAATCCACTTAGTGTAATGTGAATCGAAAAAGAAGTCATTAAAAGTAATGGGTACAAAGTATATGCAAATTATTGAACATTAATATTTTTTGTTTAATAAAAAACCTTGATAGCTTATGCAACAGAGAAGAACAGATACCAAGGCACATATACATACATTCATGCTCACCAGTGTTCAAACATATAGGGCATGTAGAAGGAGCATTACTTAAATTAGAAGATGGTAGGATGGACGATTGGTTGGTCTCTGCTCTTAAGTTCCCATATCTGGAGTATCTGGAGGAGAAAAAGAGAACTTTACCTTGTAATTTTCCTTATAAAGACATAAAATTTAATGACCATTTTAATATTTTGCTTACAGTTGTAAATACTGTATGGTTTGGTATCTGGATCCACTAGCTTATGCAGTGAAGTGTATGTCTACATATCGATCAATTTAGCTCATTCCTTTCTTCGACATTTTTTCTTTTTACTCGAAGTGATTGGTTTGTGTACGTTGATGTGTCTGTTTGGTATTTTTTTTATAAAAAGAAGGAAACATATAAGAAATGAAAACGGCTATTTAGAAATTCGATTAATTGGAATAGTAAGTTAAAACTTTTAAATTTACTTCTGACGATTCTAAGCTAATCGATGGCCCCTCCCTCAAGCGCCGGATGGAATAATGTCAGTACAAGTTTATGTAGGCTTTTTAAAACAATTGAATTTATGATAGATTGGGATGGGAAGTGTAAATCATTTCACCAAAAAGCTAAGAATAGATAAGTCTACATCTACACATGCACTGCATTTAACACCTCAATTTATCAATTAGGAGGAGTAGATTCGTGAGACCACTATCTGATACATAATATTATTTAGATATGCTTCTTGATAATATTTTAAGCATAGACAAATAATAGATAGGAACACTTTCGGAGTCTGATATTTTCCACTGAAACGAAACACCCTACCAGAGCAAGCTTCATAGAGCTTTTGAATACAAATATTCATCAGATTCCAAAAGTTTGCATATCTATGGTTTGTCTATATTTTAAGTAATAATATTTTCACAACACCAATATCTAAAAGAGATCATGTGTAAAAAAATAATAAAATACCATCAGGATTATCGTACCATTGTATTTACTTACTACTAGAAATTAAATTACTTGAGCAATTTCTTCGACTTACCCGAAAGCTAATTTCCTACGAAAAATTGAGACAGTTACATTGAGGATCGAACTCAGAATCATTAGATTCAGAGTCTAAGTTGAAAGTACTACCAACTACACCAAACAACTGCCTACTAATCAACCACCCATCAGTAAACATATATAAGTATTAACCGTCATTTCTGAAAAGAAAGTACTATTATGAAATCCAACTGCCCAACATTGTGCAGCATCTTTTCTCTTCTGTTGATACTCCTTAATAATTAAATTAAAAGTGTAAATGATAAAATGTGGAATAAAGGTATAATTTTAGTACTTTTTTTTGTGTTGTTTATATCTCTTTGAGGCCAAGCGCAAGAAATAGGTAAATTAAATATTTCATGTAACAATTATTTGCCATTAAATCGAAAAACAATATAATAAAGCAAGGTATCGATCGATTGAACGGATGGATGGTTCACTTTTGATGCAAACAGAGCAAAAATACCCAGAAAAGGAAGAGCAGAAAAAAATTAATAACGAGTTGTGCCCTGAAGGATTTATTTCGAAATTATGTATGTGAGGAGATGCAATTATCGGTCGATCGGTAGCTCTGAAAGAAAAAAAAAGAAAAGAAACTTCTCTCCTTTCTTACGCTATTTATTGATTTACATAATTGTAAGATGGAAGTGGTATAACTCTAATGCAGATTGCTGCATTTATAATGTACTCTCCATGCTTGTTTCATTTTTTGATGTGTTTTTTTTAGTTTTTTTCTTTTATTATAATATCAGGAGTTGCTTGAGCTTGAGTTGGCTCAGGGATAAGCCTAATTAAGACATTATATTGAATTAAGACTATCTCAATTTGCTTATTGAATAGTTCCACGAAACACCTGCAGATATACCGACTAACCAAATTTTGATTCACAAATTATCGCCATAGGAGTAGCTTTAATTAGAAACTGTTCTCTTATTCATATCACTATACAGGTGCATGATAAACGGTCGCTAATTTGGATCTACGATATAAGATAAATGCTGAAAGGATATTTTGGTAATATATTGGGAAGTATTGCTTCTTAATTTCAAGCGCCGTTCTTTATTTTTCAATTTCATGTCACTAAAATTGAAATACGTTTTTGCAAATACGATTTTTGGGGTACTTTTTCAAAGCAATATTTTTCAGTTTGATCCTTTTTTTCTTTTAATTCTAGAGGCGTTTTATTTTGTGTGTACTAATAAGCGCCATAAACCCCAACCACAATTTTGGAAATACATAGGCTAAAAAAAGAGCTACTAACTTTTGATAAAAACCATTTTCCTAGAAAAAATAAGAGCTATATTTTTTATCTAAAGGTTTTAAGATACTCCTGATTCTAGAAAACTAAATATTCAATATCTTTTCGAAGATTTCGCGAAAAGTCGATTAAAAATGTCAATTTATGTCTTAACTATTTTGGTTCTGACAAAAAAAATTAACTATTTTTCATCAACATTTCAAAAATGTTCTTGGAAAGTATCTAACTTTTTGTTTTTTTAACTCAAAAACTTAAGAATTATTTTTCATAAATAAAAATTAATGTTCTCAAAAATTTTCAAAAATATTCATGAAAATTCTGATGTTTAGTTTTCTTGGCTCGGTAGCTTCCTTACTATATAGGCTTTGCCTGGGTTTGAATCCCACTGGCTTCAATCAAGATGCTTTTAAATACTGCATTCTTTCAAAATTGGAACTCATGGAATTGAAACACAAGTTAACCACAACGAATACTTGCACGCGTAGGTTCGAACCCCATTTTTGTCGTCACTAATAAACTTATAATATTTTCGTAACCTATATTCTATATTCTATGCAGAGTACTTGGAATTCCAGTAGCCTTAGTTTTTATTTGGAAAAATTACTTTACTGATACAACTAATTTTTTAGATTCTAAAATATTAAGACAATTTTTGAAATATTGAAATACCAGGCGATCAGAATTAACAAAAAGAAATTATTGGCAATTTTGTTGGATATTATTTTAGAAAACGTTGTTTTCAAATTTTATTAACCAAATTAAAAATTTTGTAAACTTTTTCTTCTGACATTTTTTCTCACAAAATTGCAATATCTTGATTATTTTTTAATTGTGTTAACTTCTTTTTTTGTAAAACAAATACCCTCATTTTAACGGTTTGCGTTGTCTATCTTGTCTAAGACAATTGTTGTCGCTGGATAGGTCTGAGAATTAAGCATACCCTATTTTCATAATTTAATTTTGGATTTTTTTATAACATGTGTATAGTAATATTTTTATATGTATTCGCGTAAAAAAAGTCATTTCTCAATGGTGCGAATATTTCAGTTTAGTTGATAACTACAAACTTAGAAAAAAGTAGTATGATAATATGATCACGTCAAAAGGTGTAGTCATCTAAAAAAAACAATTGTATCAGCCAACAATTTTCAAAAATTATCTGCACCTTCAAATCTAACACGCTCAGAGGTGTAATGTTATATCTACACCTCAAACGTGTAAATTTAACACACGAATTTTAATTTTACAATTATAATTTTCGAATTTATGTATAAATATAATTTTATACTCAAAATATAATTGTAGAATTAAAAATGATACAACATAAATTCTAAAATTATAATTGTAAAATAAGAACGCAAATTATATTAGTAGAATTTCAGAATTTTTTAAAATTAAAATTGTAGACAATAATTGTATTCTTATAATTTAAATTTTAGAAATAGTACATTTAAGATAACAAAATCTTCAATTTAATTCCGTTTGCCTTTTTCATGTCATACAACATACAGTTTTATAACAAGTTATAGTTAATGTTGGGTTGGAATAATTTTAAAATATTCGTCTTAATGTTATAAGAAAAACATTAGTACTACCACGTATCGTAGTTCAATTGTACTTTTATTTTGTGTTATAACTTTAGATTTTAACATTTAATTTTAATATTTGTAAAATTTTAATTTTAAAATAATGTTAAATGCTAAAACTTTAACTAAACAAATTTAGTAATCTAAGTCGTGAATACACTCCCGAAATTTGTATGTAAAAATTCAAGCAAGTCCAATAACGCTATGCATACTTCATGCCTCCGCAAAACAAAATCCCTCCTCTCAAATCCCCCTTTCACCAACAAAAATAAAAATAACCAAACCAATTAAATACAAATCAATGATTTCATATTTTCCAAAAATATCAATTTATTCATCATTCATAATAATTATGATAATAATGATAATAATAGTTGTTCACTGGTTGATTTTGGTTGATAGTTTCGATTCGTTTTCCGTGTTTGTCGTATTTTTATATTATTTTTTTTTTTTTTTTACAAAAGAACCAAACAGTAACACAAACTAAACAGAATATCTGAATCATTTATCTATTTACAAATCCATTACATTTGACGAGAACATTAATAATGAAATACAATAAAAAATAGAAATATATTTACAAAATCACTCAATATTCTTATCAGTAGATCGTACTTATTGCCATAATTATATATATATAATAAGTTATATTTTATGTACCTAAGTAAAACACTTTAATTAAATGTAGAAACTACCACAATATAATTGTAATGATATAATTTGTTTTCCCTCCAACTCCTGTTGATTAAGCTATTATAAATGTGTTTCGAGTCGAGTCGACCATCCTATACACTCTTGTTCAACAATGAGTCTATGCTGAATGTGATATTGCTGTAATGGCGATTACTTAAATTATGATGTGTTGTGTATGAAGCGGTTTGATTTTGAAATTTACTTAAATCTTTAATGTCTTCATTATCACTAGTGTTGCCACTACTACTTGTATTACTCAAATTCAGTTTATCTATAATTGTATCGGACGAAGGAGATGATTGACCGTTGTTGTCTTGGGACGGGAAATCTTTCGGTTCAGTTTCATCATCTGAATCGTCCTCTCCGACAACATCAATTTGTACATCATCATTATCCAAATCATCGTAATCCCCATCCGAATCACTTCGATTGTGTTGGTTTTGAGCGAAATATTCAGCCTTAATTGCTTCGATATCGACAGTCATTCCTTTAGCTTGAAGCTTTTTCACCCGCCTCTCAATCGACCGGGCGATCTTTTTTCGCCTTCTCATTTTCTCTTTGGCTTTCAGTTCTTCCATGGGAATGGGTTCACCTGAACACGTTTGCAGTTGAGAGTTGTGAGCTGGCCTGCCAGGTCCCTTTTTCGTACGGTCACGCTTACGCCACTTTGCACGACGGTTTTGATACCATACGGCCACCCTGCTTTCTGTGAGATTCAGTTTCATAGCGAGTGTTTCCCTTAGGAAAATATCGGGATAGTGTGTGACTGAGAAAGCTCTTTCCAATTCTTCTAATTGATAAGTGTTGAAATTCGTTCTGGACCGACGTCGTTTAGATGAATTGCTTCCACCGTCATCGTCACCCTCGGCTGCGGATGTTGATCCTGTAAGGGTAAAAAAGAAAGAGTTAATTCAATTTCCTGGTTAAAATAGAAAAAGTTGGTTGGTGTCAATCAAAATACATCATCAATCATCTTGGTTACAAGTAAGGAATTCTATTATTTTAAAATGAAAAGAAAAGTGTGTGATTTTATGTTTTCTTTCTTCATTGTCGCTTTTTTTAACTTTTCTTATTTATTATAAATTAAACACAAAAAATGGTAATTTTTTTCGTTGCGAATTATGGCGGAGTGCAAATACATTAAAACACATTTCTTGAATGCGAAAATAATATAAATCGATTTCGAAATTTGTTGTAGTTCTTAAAAAATATTGTAAATATGATTGCAATAAGAATCTTGATTTGAATCAAATTTGAAAGTGCAGACCAAATAAAATTAGCTTAAAAATCTCACATTTTGTGGCTAAATTTTACTATTTTTTTTATATAAATAAACCATCAAGTGTAAATATTTTTGAATGTTAATATATAGCTTGGATGAAAAATATTATTTGTCTCACAAAAATATGTGTTTCGTATGAGAAGCGAACTAACATCCTCTCGGTTTCCGGGCAACTGAGGTACAGCTGCGCTGTTGGGTTCGATCCACATCCGCAAGACCGTTATTTTTGTCGTGAAAAAGTAAACTCTCTTCACTATCATTACAATAAGATGATTAATCAAGAAAAATCTCTACTATGATTTCAAGAAATCATAATTGTATAAAACTAGTTTCAAGTTTTTATAATTATTTCAATAAAAAAAAATAAAATTTATCGTCTGATTTAAAGCATTAGAAATTGTTTTCAAATTTTAGTTTTATATTCAAATTGTTTTCTTTCATACCATATAGAAAGGATTTTTTCAATTCTTGTGGTTTTTTCTATTCTTTTTTTTGTGTGTGTGGATCAAGGAAACCAGTTAAAAAACAATCAGTTAGGAGAATCAGTTATATTTCATGAATAAAAAAAAAAAAAAAATAGACGCTCATCTCGAAAGTATGAAAAAACTCTAACCGAAAGAAAGATGTCACCTAAAACGTTACACTTTTTAATTTGTTTCAACTTAATAACAAATAAATTCAAGCAAAAAATATTTATATTGTAAATGTCAATCAAAATATCTCATCAATTACAATTTTCTTGAGGTTAATTTCCCCCATTTGATGTATGAGAAAAGATCGAAAAGAAGAAGAAAACGAAAATATATTTTTAATAACTTAATTTTCTTGTAAACGTGAGTTGTGTGTTGTGTTCAGAACCAGAAAACGTGTTTTGTAGCGCTAGCCATCATAAAAATTAATTAGCAAATATAAACTCTTTCTTAAAGTGTTTTATGCTAACGAGCGAAAATTAAACCTTTCCATTAATCATCCGCACGTAAACTCAACAGCAACATCATACAACAAAATGTAGATATATATACCATACAACATTCTATACTATCCTCGATTTCAGAGACGGAAACGGTTGAGTTGCTTACTTTTTGTAGGCAAAGAGGTAATGTTTGACTTTTAATTTAACAGCATTTATTTTATACAATATGCTAAACTTTTTCTGAAGCAAACCAATCAAGATGCGTAAAAATAAGAAGATGCGTTGTCACTCTATTTTATTGGATTGAATCTTATTTTTATTATACGATATGTAAAACAATGTATGTAAAACTATGTCCAATAATGTATCCGTCTCTTTCTGATTCCAACCAATGCGTGAAAACAGGAAGATGCGTTGCGCACTCGAATCTAATTTTTGTCAGATGGATAGATAGTCTTACATGTAACTTACGATAAACCATACCTGATGTTAACAATTGCACGGAAAGCACAACACTAAGTTAACGACTACCGAACGTTGAGTTCTTTTTTTTCACTCTCCTCCCGGTGTGTTTTTACGTGAGCATTGCATTTGAATGCTGCGCGCTCTGTAATTATTGAAAATAAAAATCAACATAATATTAAGTTGTAATTCACTATATTCTGTTTTAAAAAAACAATGAATGGAAGTTGAGCGTTGATGTTGAAGCCAATGTATGGATGGAACTTAGTACAACATACACAATACATATATTTTTTAATGATGGGGAAGGTCTCCTTCTCTCTATATATATTTCTTACGTTTACTCGCTCGTTTGCTATCTGCTGACTCGCTATCCTCGGCAAGAAAATTTTCAACTTGTAATTTTCTTAATGTTATTAAGGATGGAAGGCTTAAGCATTCCTTTTCTAATGAGATTACTAATTAAGTTATTTTCATTTTATTTGTACTTTTCTTGTGTTTTGTTTTTGGTATTTTCTATTTAGGAAAAAAGGTTTGGTTTGGAAAAGGGATAGGTTTTAATTGGGCGCCAACGTAAATTATTTTTGGGTGGAATTCTCACTGATGTCTTTATTTTTTCGATATTGCTGTGGTGGTTTTTGATATCTTAAGTTAAGATGCGAATAAGACAAATGGTTGATTTCAAAGTTAGTTTTCTAAAAGTTTTAGTTTTAGGACCTTTTAAAATATTTCGCTTTGCTTTTTTGTTTTGAAATTGAAACAAAATTTCTGATTTTTGAAGTCCCCGTCATCGCCTTCAAAACAATATTAAAATTAGGAAAAGGGTAAGGTTCGCCAACAACAGAATATGTAAAATTCTGAGTCCAGCTGAAAAATGTTGAGCTGTGGTTTTCAATAAATCAAAGTTAACTATTTTCAATATGGGAATGATTTATTTTATTATTTCTTGTTATTTTTACTCGCTAAAGCAGGAATGAAGCGGTGCAGTACAACTACGTTCCGTAATTCCCAGCCTCTGCCCATCCTCACTTCGTATAATATATTAGGAACCATAAAGTCTATAAAAATTAATTTTGCGTTAGTTGCCCCTTTCCTACGCCCATGTATTTCCAAAACTTGGATGAGGGATTATAGGTCTATCGCACGACCATAGATGATTCGAGATAACGAAGTTATCCTCATTTTGCTTTTGTTGCCCCTTTCCTTAAATTTTGATTGGGGTTTGTAGATCTTGTTAGTGCCTTCCAAATGATGTATTACACGATCCTGCGTGATTTGAGATAACGAAGTTATGCACTAAAATTATTTATAGCCCATTTTTCGGTTTTTTGCCTCCCTACGCCACTGCATACAGAAATTCCAAAAATGAGTCATGAGGGTTTGGGGACCCCATTAGTGTCTTTAAATCGCGATGTCAAACTTGACAATCGGATAAGATATTCTTAAATAAAATTTGAAAATACTTAAAATGGAAGCTTCCAGAATTCAAGCGTCATCTGGCGTCGAGGTATCGAAATTCTGTTAGTAGAGGTTTGTAGTAGTCAGATAGACCTTTCAAATGAGGTATCGCATGTCAATATCGGACAATGTTTACCCCTTCAAACGGTAGGACAGACAGACAAACGGTCAAATCAAGTACATAAGGGTATTTTTTTTTGTTTAAAAAAGACCCTTAAAATACCTATAGAAAAACACTTGTTCAATTGAAAACAAGAAAAAGGATGCTATGGGACTTGTAGAAATGGTGAGTTCTGAAAAACGAAATTGAGCTGCGTTGCTTCCCAATAAAATAAGTAGTTCATTCACTTTTTAAGTTATTTCTATGAGTTTGACTTACTTATGTAGGAGTTTCACTTACTGATGAAGGGTTTTTCATATAGATGGGTGAGTTTTTACTACAGATACGGAACTTTGACTTACTGTTGTAGGAGTTTTTACTGCAGACAAAATTTATAAAAATACAACAATTTACCCACTGAAGTAGGAATTTTACCTACGCTGTGTAGGAGCTTTATTTAAATGAAGTTAGAGTGGCAAATTTACCGTCCAAAGTAAGTAAAATTTTTATGAAACTCTCAATTTTGTTTTCCGTGTAGTCAGTTAAACTTAGTGGAAGACAGATGGACAAACAAAGCGTATTTTTATCATCAACAAAAATACCAGTGAATAAATTCTTAATTTAATTTTACAACTAATATTTTAAAAATTGAAGTTATTTTAAAATTTATCTAATTGAGTCGAGCCTATAAGTCTAGTTTTAATCCCTAAGACTATATGGTTTAGTTTGAATAAACCAATAGGAATAATTTACTTTCTATTGTTTCTCTCTTTCCGTCAAATTTTCTTCACTTACAATAGTTTACAACTCCAAAATTCCTAAATTTCAATGAAAATCAAATTGTCTTTCCTCACCTCGAAATTCAAAAATATTTCACCTCCCATTCCTTAATACAAATTGAAAAATCTACGACTACGCCCAATTCAATGCAACGGCGAAAGTTAGTGAAGAAAAATGACGCTTGTTATAAATTGAGTGCTCTTTTATAAAAAGTTACTCTATCTAATTAGCAGTAAATCAATAAACTTTCGTTGCGTCTATTTGTAAAAGCCAACAACCAACAATTAAGATTTAACACTTTCCAACAAAATAGAGAGAAATATCTGAAAACTATCAATTTAAAAATGTTATAGTTAATTATCATGGATAATAAATTTTTTCGCACACTGTATATCGTATACAACAATTTCTGTATTAAAAATGTACAGCGCAAAGTGAATAACAAGCAAAACTACCAGGCGAAATGAAACCGTTTAACTATTTTAGATATATTAAAAAATAATTTCGTTTATTCGTGGCTGGCAATAGTTTTATATATGGGCTTTTCAGTGTTGGTTATTTTTTGTGAAGTAACTTTTGGGAATTTAATAATAATCCATTTTATTTTAATTGATAAAAAACATTTGAATGAATTAAAGGATATCTTTTTTTATATTTTTAACTGTTATTTTTAGGTTTTTTTTAAATATCCTTAGGTATTTGAATTAACAAAACTATATAAAGAAAACTACTTAAAGGGGCTATGGAGGTTCATTCTTCAAAAATGTTCATGAAAAGTATCTGATGTTTGGTTTTCCACAATTTCGATAGCTACCTTAGAATGATTCTATACATAAAAAACATTCAATTTTCTCAAACCATGCTAAAACGAACGCTCAGAGCAGCAAAAAACTGCCAGATAGGATTTGAATGGTAATTTTTTTTAAAGAAAAAAGANGAAAAAAGAAAAAAAAATTTGTTAACCGTTTTTAGATAGACTTTCTGATTGAATAAAACCAAACAATAGATACTTTTTCTAAAATGTATATAAAAGTCGATGAAAACTGTCAATTTAAATCTCAACATTTTTCGTTCTAAGGAAAAAATATTGCCTATNAAATGTTCATGAAAAGTATCTGATGTTGGGTTTTCTTGACTTGATAATTACTTAAGAATGTTTCTACATCAGATCGAGTATCTGACTAGAGCAAAACTGCCAAATAGGATATGAATCATAATTTTCCTCAAAAAAAATAAAAACAATATTTTTTTTATCTAAACGTTTTCAGATACTTCTTCTGATTCAATAAAACCAAACAATACATACTTTTTCGAAAATTTAAAGAAAAGTTGATGAAAAATGTCAATTTTTATCTCAACATTTTTCGTTCTGAGGAAAAAATATTGACTATTTTTCATGAACTTTTCAAAAATGTTCATGAAAAGTATCTGATGTTGGGTTTTCTTGACTTGATAATTACTTAAGAATGTTTCTACATCAGATCGAGTATCTGACTAGCGCAAAACTGCCAGATTGAATCTGAGGGTCATTATAAAAAAAAAAAAAGAAAAAAAAAAAGGAAATATTTTGTTTAACGTATTGTTTTCAGGTACTTCTTTTGATTCAATAAAACCAAA
>JXPG01023241.1:0-11510 GCA_001015175.1 Megaselia abdita
TCGGTTAAGAAAGTGAACGTTGCGGAGGATTTCCCAGGTGAAAGTTCTAAATGCTGTTGTTTTAGCCAATTGCTTAAGTCGATAAGATAGTTGATTGCATAGGTCATGTATGTAGTTTCTTTTAGCCAAGATTGTGCAATAGTCGGCATAGCTCACTAGTTTCATTTCTTCTTTAAGGTACAGGTTGAACAGGTGATAGTAAGGATGCCATGATTAACGTTATCGAAAGCTTTTCACATGTCGAGGGCAAATATGATGGAACGTTCGTGAGGTCTTTTTGGGTTTAAACCTCTTTGGATATAATGTTGGATTTGGTGAAGTGCAGTCACTGTGATGTATTGTTTTTAGAGATGAGATGACTTCCTTAGAAACATATGTCTGATGGTAACTCTAGCTAATGTTTTCTTTCAAAATAAAACATGCCTAAGTGTGTATTACAAAAGTATTCTTAATTTACTTACTTATAAACCCTTAAAATAACTTATTTTTTTCGGTTTCGATCTTTTTTTATGTTGACCTTTTCCCAATGTTTGTGCTTTGATCTTTTCCATTAAGATGTTTCAAAAAGATCGAAATTAACTATTCGAAATCATTCTATTAAACTTAATAACATCACAAATAAACTATGACATGGATGTAAACAACATAACATGTATTTCAATATATACTCATAAATAAAAAAAGATGTTTTATAAAACCATAAATCAAAATCACTTTCTTTCTAAATGTCTTTCAACCTACTTATTCCGTTTTATGTTTGATAAAACAATCATCACATACTCTGACGTCCGTGTGCCACCCTCTTTCAGGAACAGGCCTCCTATTTGATGAACAATCCTCACATACATTCTCCCCACACGATCTGCAATGATGTCGCTTGCAGTCCCCAGTAAACTTTCTCGATGTTGTGGAAGTACTTTGTGTGTTAAGTAAATCTTCAGCCGTGCCGAATGGAATTAAACAAATTTTACAGTTTGGTCCTTCGGAATCAGGAACCCAATATGATGGTCTAGCTGTATCCTTAATCATTTCTAAAATGAATAAGGAGTGATGATTGTTTAACACTTTTAAACAAAACAAAAATCTCACCTTTGGGATATTCCAAAACAGAAGCTACCGTAGTTAATGTGTTGTAAAAGGTTTCGCCATACTTTCTCACTTTAATATCAGCATCCTCTGGGACTCCTGAATTATGATCATTTGTATAATGATTGATAGTCGCTCCTTTGTATAATAAATAAATAATAAATGATAATTTAAGCCAAGCAAGACACTTACGGTTTGAATCATCATGTTTGGAATTCTTAAGTAACTCAGTCCTACAAATATTGCATACCCTGACATCTTCAGCCCAACCTCTCAATGGCACTGGCATTTTATGTGAACTACACGTGTTACAGAAACCTTCACCACAATTTCGGCAATGATGCTTTGGCAATCCTAACTTCTCAAAGTTTTTTTTACATAAGTTACAATTCTACGGATTATGAAATCAGAAATAGTAAATCTATGAATTTTGTGTTGTTTTTATTTACCTTTATTTCCGAATTGGGTCTCCAATAGGTAGGCGCTACTTTATCCGCAACCCAGTCGCTTAAAAGCTTTGTAGGTTGGGATCCAATACTTGTGATTGCGTCACTCAGGTAAGACACTCCATCTAACATCATTTGTGCAGAATGAACAGATCCCTTTGCCACAACAGTTCCTTTCCAAACGTGAGTTATTTCAGATCTACTATGGCAAAATTCAACATATTTAAAATCAATTGATTAATATTTCTCATGTATTTTATATTGTATGATATCTAGCCCTTAATTGCCATTATAGCGATAGTAAATTTGACAATAAAATTTCATAGAAATTTCTATCAAAAGCTCACAATGAATTTTCTAAAATAATTTTTTCTTTATTTGATAAAAAAAAACACAAACACAAAGTCATGATGTGTCTTACTCCAACTGGTTTGAAACGTAGTTTATTTAATTTTTAACTATTTTCTACAAAAATTTGTATTTTTTACTACTTAATTTAAAAAATATTGTATGCATTTACTGTTTCAGTAAATTAAATTACAGTGGTATTTTTTATGTTTTATAAAAAAGTTAAAAAACTATTTAAAAAATGTGTTCAACAAAGTTTAAATTTATAAAAAAGTTTTTCAATTTTAATTATAATGAAAAAACCATACAATAATCTTGAAAATTGGCGGAAGTTTTCCGATTAATAAATAATTAATTAATTTAAAAACAAACAAGTTTTTATAATAAGCCCTTTCAAAATTCATTTTTAAAGATGGTATATTGAAACAGAGAAATTTCAGGGGTACGAAAGTGTCATTTCAAATTCAATTTACCCAAGAAAAGAGAGAATTTCTTTTCAGTAAACACACTACAATGGAAAAAAAACATGTTNAGGAATTAATAAATTTAAAAACAAACAAGTTTTTATAATAAGCCCTTTCAAAATTCATTTTTAAAGATGGTATATTGAAACAGAGAAATTTCAGGGGTACGAAAGTGTCATTTCAAATTCAATTTACCCAAGAAAAGAGAGAATTTCTTTTCAGTAAACACACTACAATGGAAAAAAAACATGTTTTATTTTGTGCTCTGGTTTTTTTCTTTTCTTTTTTTCTTACAAAAACAAAAATAGACAAACCGATAAACAGCCAACAAAACAAGTTAAAATTTACAATCAAAACAGACAATTTTATTGGCTTATAAGTTAGAAAAGATACTTACACAATTCCGATCTCTTCAGGCGTTTTATTGCCATACCAGTAAGACCTTGACCTATATATCTCTCCACAATTCGGACATTCAATCACAGATCCTTTCCAAGCATATTTTGCCATTCCATACCAGTAACTGTCGCCGTTATTTTGCGAAGTAATGTTCACAACTATTCTTCTACCGTTCTTGTAGCAATTTTTGCACAAATACTCTTTGTTCTCGTATTGATGCTGATAAATGCAGGGTTTTGAATTGTGATGTTTCTCGCCATCCGTGATATGTCCCATAGATCGTTGGCACCGATAATTACACGATTCACAAACCACTGTACATGTGAAATATTGCTCAGGGAAGGGATTTATCGGTTGATCAGCAATCTCACCGGAAAACTTCTTGTTCAAAGCTTGCATAGCTTTGAAAATCAAAGCTGGTTGTCGTGGTGATCGAACTGATGTGTTATCAATCTCATTGACAATATGTTCTTTCAGTTTTATGAAATTCGTTGGTCCACTGTTGTTAATGCCTATGTACCTTAAGGAGTTGAAAGCTTTTGTGTCCATATTAAGACGAGCGAATTCTTTCCTAAGACTGTCCTCGGCACTCTCAGTGACGGTGCTTTCCAAAGGTTTTGTGTGTCGAGTCTCATGAAAAATTATCACAGCTGGTCCTAGAGATTGTGTGGTGCCAGGTAGATCCATTGAATCCAGGGCTTGAGAAAAATGCGAACAAAAGGCTCTCGAAGCTGTGCCTAGGAATTCATACATGTCAGAGTGTAGTCTTTCAGAACGTGTTCTGTATATCACAATATCGGAAATTGCCAAGATTTTTAGTAGCATTCGTAGTCGTCGGTGGTGGTTTGTTGACTCTTTTGTACCCAATAAACCCTCTGTGTCAATGCAGATCACTCCCATTCGCTTTTGAAGAGCAGCATAGACCCCTATTGTGCATGAATCTGACTCAGCTGACGTCTTAAAAACCTCCTCTCCATTGAAGAACGTGTGGTTTAAGGTGTGAGATTTTCCATCTCCAGTATTTCCGAATATTGCAACTACCTTGAACTTGTCATGCTCATTAGAACCCAGTCTTTTGCAAAAAGACTCTTCAGAAGAATCTTTTAAATCTTCAAATTTATCCATCAAGAGAAAAGATTTTCGGTTACGAATGTCCTTGTTTCTTTCATATTGATCTGTTGATTCATTCACCAATGGAATACTACGAAGGTCGTTGTCACTTATCAAATCTGGAGGCGTAGTTTCCAACTCCGCCTGAAAATATTTATAGTGTGTTAGTAAATAAAATTATGGGTTTTCCTACTTGGACGAAGCTCCTTGTGACCCTTTCGGGGGTCTGCCTGTTATGGTAAGAAAGAGTTCTTTCCACTTAAAGACTCTGTGAAGTTGAATGGCTGAGTGGTGGGTGGTTTTGAATTAACTGAATGGAAACTGAGTAAGCAGTCCACCCAATTCCTAGATTGAGAACTATGGTCATTAGGATGGAAGGCAGAGGTTTAAGCTCTATCGCTAATAATTAACTACTATCGATGGACAGGCATGAATAGTGTATTAGTAGCCTTATTCTTGTAAAGGGGAGCGCTGCAAGAGCTTACCGACTTGTTCGATCGACTCGTGGGAGTAAAATAGAGGATTTATATTTATATAAAAAAAAAAGAAGTTGGAAAAACTCACGGAACAGCTAGGCTCTTTAAAAAGAAAAAAACTGAAATTCCTTCAGCTTCAGTGAAACAATACCGTCAAGAATTTAAACAAAATATCGGAAGTCTCTCAAAAAGTTTCCCGGTGACACAACATTTTTTCTGTGTTTTGTTACTACTTCTGAAAAGAGCCAGCACAACGGTTCGTAACTTAATCTGTTATTATCTTTTTCTACTTAAAATACATATGAGCAGAGAAAAAAGTGGTGAACGAAAGAAATGTATCGCAAAGCACATGAACTCTTCAAAAGCGGTTGGCCTTCTGATCTGATTAACCTAACACTGAATAAGTAAAAACTCAGTTAGCGAATTATTAAAGACATATTTCAATGAAACTGCATTCATAGAGAAATTGATCGAAGTTCACTACAGGAGGAGATAACAGGTATGATGGGATGTTAGCGATGTGTGTGAAATCAAGTGAACACACCCATCGATCTTTGTGAATATTGATATTCAATTCACTGATTTATTTGTGATTACAAATTGACGTCTTTCTAGACACTTCACTTTAGAGTCGTCATGAAAAAACGCAATTTCTAATGCAATGCACAACCAATTTGTTTACAAGTTTTGCACTTTCAATGTGGACATGGTTTTTAATAAAACGTACTTCATAGTCAGATAATAGACAAAAAACCTTTAAAAAAGAGAGCCCGTTTATTATCTTTCAGATAAGAATTGAAAAGCAAAAGGAGTATTTGTAAACATTGAAACAAAAGTCTATTAAATTCCAAAACAAAGAAATACGAAAGTACAATCAACTACGCAATTTATGTAAAATTGTAAGTTTTAAACCTTTAGATTGTCAGATTTTGAGGTTTTATTACAATTAATGTCTTTAACTCTTTTAAGAATTTATGATTAATTTGTTTATTTTTATAGCGAAAAAAAGAAATTTCAAAATCACTTCACTTTTTACCTTCATTAATGAAAAATTATCCAGGCTTTTCATAATCGATGGATTCGGTTCTGGATTGAACATTTTCCTGTATTATTTTCCAAAACACTTTTACAATTTAATGATTTAAAAAAATAAAAATGACATTTTTCTTTTTTGTTTTTTTTTTTCCGATGATTTCGACTTGACCAATCAAAAACCACGGATCGACCTGCTGAGGACGGACGTTTTCTTCTTCTTCGAATCTAAATGAAACATTTTATTGCAGTGAGAAACAGGAGAGCTAAGTGAACAAGTGAATTTCTCGTATTTTTCGTTTTAATAATTTCTAAAAATATTGATGGCTGTGGGAGGTTTGTCTTCGTTGATTCTAGCAATTTCTTTCCTATGCTCGTCAATTATTTTGAACTCTTTTACTGGTATCAATCAACCTGCACAGCATCCGTGTCAAACCCAAGTAACCAAATCGAGACTGGTCGGACCAGCGTCAAAATTACGTCATAAGACGGTCTTTTAACGTCATTTGCCAGTCAAAGTATGACGAACTCATTGCTTGTAGGTAATTATTTATAAATCTGTCATAATAAAGTCAAATTTCCGTAATTTTATGACAATTCACTACAAGCAAAAACTTCGTCAGACTTTGACCGATAAAAAGACCGTCTTATGATTTCATTCTGACCATATTATATTAAAACCATTCTAATACAATAAATTTTGTTTTGTATAATGTTTTTGGAAAGTTTTGTGCTGTGGGAAAACAAACTTCCTAATAAAGGCTCATAAAGGCTCTTTATGGGTCTTTTTATATAAGAGGGCTCAAAACGGCTATATTTGTTAAATACAAAAAAAATCGTTATTTTTATTGTGCGATGTTTTCTTTGTTTTCAATACAAAATGGATCTATTCAAAAGAAATATAACGTACGAAAAAGTGAAAAATGTGGAAGCAAGGCTCTTTGCAATCGTCTTATTGCAACATATTTATCGTTTAGCGTTTAATGATAAAATAAAAGACATGTTTTGTGACTTTTTAGGAGTAGAAGCAAAGAGATATTTCAACACAGTTATAAAGTATATATATTTTTTCTGAGTTTATTCCATCTTTTAAACTTCCAAACGTTACGGCTTTTGGAGTTAGAAAGAAGAAATGTTCACTTTCTGAGCATCATTTCACAGCTAACTTCAAATTAATGTAACTTACGGCTTTGGTTATTTTAATTACTTTATTACATACTTATTACTTTTCAGAGATATCGCAGGGAGAATTCACGAGAGGATAACCCTCTCGAAATCGTGGTACCTTCAACAATAATGCAGATTATCCCCAAAGAACAACCCATTGATGTCAGTGAAGCTGAAGGGGATTCAGAAATTATAATTCCCATAGAGATGGAGGAAGAACCCAATGTGGCACCAAAAAGGACAGCCCGAAGACTTAATGCCTTCGATTAGCTTCATACTCTCGTTCTGAATTATAAAAAACAATTTTTTAAATTTCTTTCTATAAAAATGAAAGGGTCAATGTATTTTCAAAAAACATGATTTTAGAAGTACAAATATAAATTTATTTTTCTGAGCTTGGGGAACGACTCTTAAGCTATAACAAATTATATTAAAAAAAAATATCCTACATTTCTAGATTTTTTCGTAATTAATTTTCAATATTTTCCTTGAAAGAAATGCTTTCATTAAACTTTCGTGGGAGCTCAGTTGAAACGATTTCAGGAAATTCGCTTCTAAAATCGTCTAGGACTGCTTTGGCTTAGTCCTGACGACTCTTAGGACTTTCATGATTCCTGAAGTGAATCATTACAAGCAAAAACTTCATACGAATATAAATTTTAAAATACTGGCTTTATATTTAAAACAGATCCGTCTAAACAAAAAGTTCAGTCCCGCTGTCAAAACTCAAACAAATTTTATTTTTCGGTCTAAGGTCATAATGTCGTCTTATGGACTTCACCAGATGGAGTCATGAAGAACCAAATCAACCATGTGCTCACTCGAGCGTGGTTGACGTACGTTCATTTGTAGGTGCTAACATTGACTCCGACCTCCATCTAGTAAGAGCACAATTGCGTTGCAGAATCTCTTAAAAATAACAAAAAGCAGCGCTAATATAATGTAGAAGCCCTTAAAACACCGCAGACATTGCCCAGCGTTTCGAAGAGTATACATAGCACAAAAGCTCGATTCTATACCGAAATCTCTCGACATAGACAGTAATTGGAATGTGCTGAAGTGGTAAAGACAGCCGCCACCGAAGTTCTTGGTGAACAGGAACGCCGTAGACCCTCTGGATGGCGAGATGATGAGTACGATAGAGCCGGACAAAAATGAAGTGAGAAGATTTTATTAACATGTAAACAAACAGCTCCGGGGCTTCGTACCTCAATTATCTGCCTGTAATGATATAAGTGGAAACCTCATCACCAACAAGCAGGAATCCTTCTTATTTTAGGTTAATTACTATAATTTGTTGCCATTAAGCCAGGAGAAATACTTCTTCATGTCATTCTTTATCTGTGATTTAATGTCAACCGTGTTTTCGGAATGATACATAAAACAAGAGTCATCAGCATATATTGTAGACTCTCCTTTCATTCCTATATATTGATGTACAACAAATATAGTGTTGGTCCTAATACAGAACCTTGTGGTTAAAAGGCATGGTTCACTTACTATACTACGGACCCTATTTTTGTAGGCAATCGCCAGAATGACGTCTTAAGACGGGCTTTTATCGTAATGTTGACGTCATTTGCCGGTAAAAGTCTGACGAAATTGTTGCTTGTAGTAAATTTTGAATTTTAACCAGAAAATTACATAAAAGACTGTCTTATTACGTCACTCTGACGCTGGTCCGACTTGTCACGATTTGGTTACTTGAGAAATCGCTTTCAATTTAGCTGGAGCTAAATCAGAAATATTGTTTTTTCGGGTCTCTACCTTTGAGTTTTCAGCAAGTTTCCAGTTGATTGGGTGGACAACCTTCATTCAATATTTTTAACAACACTCTTTTTTATCAAAGTTTTTGAGCCTACCAGTAAATTTGTATGATGTTCACGGAGTGTTTGAAGTCATGAATTAAGTAAAAATAACCTAAAATATGAACACCTCACGGAGAGTTTGATTTTTCGACTGAAGAGCAAAATTGATAACTACAATAAAAATGTTTAGTCATAACCTTGACGATTTCTGCACAGTGCACACTACTTTTGCAGTAGCATTTCACAAGACAAAGTCAAACGAATCAAAATATAACGTCTGTGCCGCGACCCAGCCGAGCCGATCAGAAAATAATTATTTCTCCTTTTATTGGTGTGTTTATCTGATTGGCTGGAACATTTCAATGTTGAACACCTCGCTTCTGATTCGCCAGAGTTATACGTGATGTTGTATTCTTACATAAAAAAATTGTACATAAAAAAATGATAACAATGGATAATTTGAGTAGCAGAGAAACTTTAAAATTACTTAAAATTTCGGATGATTCTAATAAAAATAATTCCGATTTGGATTTACCTGAAATTACAAACCAAAGAAAGCGCAAAGTCAGACGAAAACATCGACCGCGTCTGATCTCTTCTTCGAGCTCAAACTCCAACTTAAATCATTCCGGTGGGGATTTTCATGGAACGAAAATCTCTAGCGCTCAGCGAAAACAATGTAGTAATATTCTTTTCCTTTGGTTTACATTTATTGTGATTTGCTGGCTAGTCACACTGAGCTATATGTTGGCGGTTATTCATTCTGAGAATCTACGACTGCAGGTTCAAATCAAGGTCCTTGAAGGCTCGACACAAAACCTGCCGGAGGTTCTTCAGAACTGGCATGAAACTTCCAAGTACCTTCAAGATAATCAAACTCAAATCAATAGCAAAGTGATGGAGAAGAGTAAAGAAATTGAAAATCTGACCAGGAAATTGGACCAACTCAAGTTGGATTCACCAAAAGCAGTCACAAAAGAGAACTTTGCTGCGTTTGGTGCCCAAGTAAAGTCTGGTAAGTCTTGATTTTTGGAAACTTAAACAATTTGTTTTAAAGAAAACTGGGAAGTCAAGTATTTTGTGATTGTTTGCTTTTATCAAACCTGTTTTTTGTTTACTCACTCACTATTTATATATCATTATAGTTTCTGTGTGAGTTTTCCTTGAACTTCAATTGACATTTGAAATTAACAAAGGAAAACATAGGTTATAGTTCATGGTCCAACAGTTTTAATTCTATTTCATCGAACTCTTTCCCTTTTAATGGATTTGTTATTATGGAATGGCTTTAAAGGTTTGTCTCAATATAAATATTTTTAAGCTTAATAATAACCGAAATAATAACAGACGATAACCTAGCAGGTCTCTTATTTTCCTTACTTTTAAAAATCTTACCTCTCAACATTTTTTTGTAATCTCTTTCTCAACCTTATTAAATGTTTCTTCTTGCTTCATTTGTCACTTCTTTGTTTTATTAAATTTAATAACATAACCAGAATTATTATACTTTCGCTCATCAGTTGTGTCACTCTGAAAATAATGAATTTAAACCAATCTGTATGATATTAATCTCGACTAACTAAATTTTATGTATAATTTGATCTGAATTTTTATTTTGTTTTTTGATTTCATAAACAGAAATTCATATTTTTACTAGAATTTTCATCTCAAAACGTTCACGAACGTTTCTGAGACGGAGACAGAATGTATCGTAGAAGCCACAGTAGATAAGCATTAGGGTAGAATTGAATACTCTAAGATTATAGGAATTGAAATTATTGCTAAAGAGACAGATATACATAATTTGTTGTATTACTCATCTAGCGGCGTTGAAGGATTAGAATCGATATCTTAATAATCAATTTAAATTATGTCCCTTGACATAAGCCATTTAAAACTGACAAACCATAAGCTTGCATTGTTTTGAATTGGGTTGATTGATGTCTAAGAGACGATATCCAAGTGATAAATAGTTTTCAATTAAATTCTTATTTTTAATACCCAAGTAATCAAATCGTGACGGTTCGGACCAGCGCCAAAATGACGTCATAAGACGGTCTTTTAACGTCATTTGTCGGTGAAAGTATGACAAACTCATTGCTTGTAGGGAATTATTTATAAATCTGTCATAATCAAGTCAAATTTCCGTAATTTTATGACAATTCACTACAAGCAAAAACTTCGTCAGACTTCGACCGGCAAATGACGTCAAAATGACGTAAAAAGACCGTCATTTAATTTTATGACAACTCACTACAAGCAAAAACTTCGTCAGATTTTGACCGGCGAATGACTCAAAATGACGTAAAAAGACCGTCTTATGATGTCGTTCTGACGAGTGGTCATGGCTTGTCATCAAGGTTACTTACGTAGTAATTTTCAAAAATTCATTCATTCATTCAAAATGCATTTTCTACCAACCTGGTCATCGTAAAGAATCTGGAAAACGAACTTAGAAAGTTAAATTAAAGAATGGTCTGGAAAAGAAGTACAATTTATATATATTTTTTTAAAACTTCTTTNCAAGGTTACTTACGTAGTAATTTTCAAAAATTCATTCATTCATTCAAAATGCATTTTCTACCAACCTGGTCATCGTAAAGAATCTGGAAAACGAACTTAGAAAGTTAAATTAAAGAATGGTCTGGAAAAGAAGTACAATTTATATATATTTTTTTAAAACTTCTTTTTTTGTTGTTTACAAATACTTTCAAAGTATTGGGAACAGTTTTTCTAACTAACTATTTATTTTGAATTATTGTTTTACATAGCTCTTTTATTATTCCCAAAAAATTGCTTTTAGGATCTCATTTTGTTTAAAAATTCGCAAATGCATGTTTTGATTTCCTTTAATTATGATATCTATATTATATATATGAATGAATAATAGTTGAAAAATATATATATCTAAAAATTACCATTTTTATTTTGAAATAGTAAACCTAAACAAATTACTATTTTATCTTTTCTCTCAGTGTAACAAAGCTAATTTAAGAAATATTTTCATGTCTGGGAGAAATGTGTGAATATAATTTAATCAATGTTAATTGTTCTTTTTCGGACCAAACAACCACAATATCAGAATAATATATATCTACGTTTGGTATATACTCTACAGTTCCCCCTGCCCATATCCATCCACCCTTTAACAACAAAAACTGATTTGAGGGATAA
>JXPG01023256.1:0-25828 GCA_001015175.1 Megaselia abdita
ATATTATATTATATTATATTATATTTTCTTCCTATAGATTATAACATTGTTTTATTTCAAGAATTAGATTCAAGCATGTTTAATGATGTAGAGATTGTGTTCACTTTGAAAATTAATTATTATTATTATTTTTGTGAAGAATTGGATTTAATTCACATTCCAGAATGATGATTATTTTTTTAGGGAAATATTTCTTACTTAATCATCTCATTAATTCTTCAATAATTTTAGTTTAACACTGATATATAAATTAATAGCGTGAAGACATCGTCTAGCCTTCCATGCAAGTGCTCTTCGATTATATTGATTATATTTTAGATGCTTTGTATATTATTTTGCATAAATTATCTAAAAACACTCTAAGCTGTATAAGAATTTGTTTTTTATATTAAAGAATTTCTAAGGTTTTTTCTGAATACTTAGGAGTATTTGTTAAGTTTAGGTATTCGGTTCTTCAATTGAAACCTAATCGACTGTTATTTTCAAAAGTCCAAAGAGCCATGACCACATAATAATAACAGAAAATCAAAGTCCAAACTTCCTCGTGCATTTGGAATAAGTTTCACTTTTTAAGCAGAAATCCCCTTTATTATAATTAAGCAATAAACCGTTTAACTATTATTGAAATCAATCTACTAACTAGTTTAATGATGGGACTGTCCCGCAGTATCCAAGGAAACCGATTAATTATTGTAATTTTTTTATTTTCTACGGATTACCTCGGGGTTACGTTTTTATTTTATGTTACGCGAAACTGATGTGGGAAAACCACACGGAAGTCACCACTTCAAAACATATTTCATACAAATAAATCAATCAAATAGAATCAATTTTCTTTAATTCGAACAATAATCGACAGACAGAGACAGCGGCAGACAAGCCCCTTTCAATTGATCAAAGTACGCATATATCAGAGAGAATATATACTACGCGAGCATAGTCATAGTCACACTTGACAACCGCAATTATCACTGATTTCACAATTCTTATTAGGTATTATCTATAGTGTACGTTTTCAGTTTTCAGTATGATTTTCATATTTCAATAAAAAATAATCATGAGATATTTATTTTATTATACGTAGTCTATCTATGGTATTTTCCTTTGGAAAGAATTCTCGAATGTTTTTTAAAACGTTTTTAATTATAAGTTTTGCAAGCAATTGGTGAGAACATTCGAGGGTTTTTTGATATCAATGAATTTTATACGAAAGAAAAAATAAGTCAGATGTCTGTCTGTCCGTCCGTAAATTGTTTTTTGATATGTTTCTGGAATGACAAAATTAGTTCCATAAAACTTTCCTAAGCCAACTCTCTGACACACAAAATTCTTTCTATAAGTAAGAATAATCTAAAGCCAGAATCTAGAATTACATTAAAACTGCATTACTGTTTTACACATTAACAACAGCTTGCACTTGCAATCATTTTTCATCGAGCTGTCAGTACACTGAGTCCATTAATTACAATTTCATGAAAAAATTATCGCGAAAATTATTCTCAATATAATCATGACTTGTGTATTTCAAATTTGACTTAAAATTGTTCCAAAAAAAGATATGATTCACGATTTATATATGTCACAAAGATGTCATTGTTTACTTGAAAATCCCCTTTGTGACAGTTATTCAAAGCAAAGCAAAGCAGAAGCAGCATCCGATCATCCAATAATCCAACCAATCCAGTCTGACCGCTAACTACTATAAATATCAACATTTGTTATTTGTGTAAAGTCGTTATTTATCTCCTCCTCCGAATCTCAATCTCCAATTGCTTTTCAATTAATGTGAATGGTAATTACGAATGAAGTATATTTACCAACCACAACATTTCGATTTTGATTTCCATTTCAATAAAATTGCAATTGATCCAATCTAGCCCAATATACATTACACTTAGTTAACACTACCCTTGACATAGAACCGCATGCTGTGCTGTGCTGTTCTATGTCGTTGTCTTGTCACTGTTTTCTCATGTGTCGCACGCTTTTTCTTCCAAGAATAAACGTTCCTCTAAAACGCAAATCACTTCAATTGGTCTGTCTGTCGGTTGGCCGTTCATTCAGTACGGTTCGGTAAGTCTAGTGCCTGTCAAACTCAGCTAAATTTATTGGTGACACCTCTTTCGCGATAACTAAACTACACTTTCAACAACTCATCAGATACGTTTGTTTCACAGAAATGCTAATCTTGTATCGATAATCCGAGAATTTATAACCACTGAACCTTCGGGGTTATTTGTTTTTATTTCTCAGAATTGGAGAGGTTATGCAGTTTCATTTTTTGAGATGATCAATGGTGAATCTTAAAAAAAAAAATATTTTTAAAATATTTGGAAAATTATTAAATTAAAAGATGCTCAGAAAAAAATTAAGTATTGTTTCGATTTATGGGGTTTTGGACAATTTAAATATTTTTTTAAAATTGAAGAAATTTTGAAATACAAAAAAGAAAAAACCTCAAATTTAAAAACATTTTGAAACTATAATTTTAAACAAAATCTTATAGATTAAAAGTATATTTTTAAATCGTTTGAAAGCCCTTTTGAAATCTAAATACTTATAATTTTACAAAATAGAGAATTTAACAAAAAAAAAAAAAAGAAGAAACATTTAATTTTTAAAATTTTTTAAATAAATTTAATTTAATTTTTGAAGTATTTTGAAAATGAACGTTATGACATTTAAATTAAGAAAATAGTTTGAAATAAAAAGTATTTTCAAAATTTGGAAAATAAAACTATATGAAGAATAACATCAACTTCAATTACTGGAGAAATAAAGTTTTGAAAAAAGTATAAGAATTTGTTTCATACTTAGATTATATGACGTTTTAAGGTTAATAAAATAGTATGAGTTTTGAAGTTTTATTTTTATGTTAAAATTTTGGGATCTTAAGTTTTTAGAATTAAACAAAAAATTATAAATACATTATTTTCTAATAAGATTTACATTTTTTTGTTAATATTTGGAGAGCATTTGTTTAAGAATATATTTAATAAATCTAATATATAATAACATCTATCTGTTTGTATATATGTTCCTTATAAAATCCAACACGGATATTTGTTCATTGAAGTATGGAATAGAAGATAGGCTACTTTTCGTTACGTTACGTTTTTAGGGTTTTTTTTTAAATACCCTTATGTACTCGCTTTGTGCATCTGTCTGTCTGCCTGTCCGTCTGTCTGCCGTAAACCTTTTGTAACGAAGATTTGAAGGGGCCGACACCAGATGGCGCTAGGGCTCCATTTCTGGAAGCATTCAATTTTAAGTTTTCTAAAATTTTAGTTAAGCATATTTTTTCCGATTCTCAAGTTTGATACCGCGTTTTAAAGCTACTGCTGAGGACCTCAAACCCCCATCATTACTTTTTATATGCAGTAGCGTAGGGAGGCAAAAAACAGTAAAATGGTCTTTAAAAAAGTGACATTTTAGTGCATAACTTCGTTATCTCGAATCATATAGGATCGTGTGATACACCATTTTGAAGGTACTAATAAGACCCATCATCCCCCATCAAAATTTTGGAAATACATGGACGTAGGAAAGGGGGAATTAAGGACAAATATATTTTTACGATTCCTAGTATGATTTTTATGGTTCCTAATATATTATTCGAAGTGAGGATTGGCCAGAGACTGTGGGTTGGGTAATTTTATAATTCATTTAAAACAAAAAAACCCTAGTGCTACTACGGAACGTAGTTCTACTGCACCGCTTCATTGATTAAGTTACTTAAGTTTCTTATTGCTTTTAAGATTTTTGAAAGTATTTTTTGCTATAGGCAGTATGGGTATCATTGAAGCATTTGTGAAGAGTCTGAAAGTGTGTTCAGAATATATTTTTGAAATGTATATTAGCACCGCTGTGTCAATCAATTCGATTATAAATCCGAATTTATTAAATAAAAAATATATTTATTTAAATAAAGCTTTGGTGATAATAAAACATACTAAAATTTATATTTTGTTTTAAATTTCGAAAACCAACAACCAAAACCAGAAACTAAAAATAAAAGAATACTATAGAGCATTAAGAAGAAAAATATACAAAATCAAATGAAACTTTATAATACAAAAAATTACATAAAAATAAAAAAAATATATTAAAAAAAGTCACAAACTCCAACACTAACAAACATTAGAATAAAGAAGAATCAACATTAACCATTAAAAAGAATAACTAATAAAAATTGAAAAAACCCAAAGCAAAATACTTAACTTAAAGCATAACATTAAGAAAAATAATACTTTAAAAAAAATCACAAACTTCA
The DNA here is from genome assembly GCA_001015175.1 of Megaselia abdita. Taxonomy (NCBI): domain Eukaryota; kingdom Metazoa; phylum Arthropoda; class Insecta; order Diptera; family Phoridae; genus Megaselia; species Megaselia abdita. Next base: position 4,274 of record JXPG01023256.1, read on the forward strand.
ACACGAACGAGTATTAAACACATAAAAAAGTAAAAAACAAAGAAATAAATAAAAGTTTAGCAATGAAGAATTAAACAAATAAAAACAAACAACACACTAAACATAAAAAATATTTTAAAAAATAGTAATTTCTAAAATAATAGAACATAAAATTAAACTAATAACTAAATTAAAAAAAAAACACTAAAAATAAAGAATTATTTATAAAAATCTAAAACAAAAAAATTAATCATTAACATTAAAAAAAAAAATCTAAAAAATGAAGTCTAATCTATGAATTAAGTCAAATAGAAGCTGGAGCAATTTTCTATTGGTTTTGTTTGTTTAATTATATTTTATGTTTTTAAATTTTTATTGATTATTTGCTTTTTTGTAATTTTTTTTCTATTATTTTTATTTCTTAAATTCTATTTTTTAGTTTTAATATATGAATTTTGTCTTTTCTTCTTAATATTTTAGGACCTTATTTATTTTTAGTGTTTATTATTTTTCATGTTTAATGTTGGTAATTGTTTTGTTGTTGTTATTTTTATGCTATGTATTTTTATTATTTAATTTTATGTAATTTGTTTGATCTTTTTTTGTAAGCTTCCATTTTAAGTTTTTCTTAATTTTAATTTCGTTATCTTGAATTATGTAGGAAAACCCCAAAAAAGAGTTTTTTATAGACTTTTTGATTCCCAATATATTATAACAAGTGAGGATAAGCCTTGAGTCTTTAAGTGTTCTCAGAATCGACTTCTTGGATGAAAACAGGTTCTAACATATAAGAAACGGTTCCATTTCCTAACAAATTGTTATATTCTCACTTGGACAAAAGGGTAACAGGTTTTTTACATTAGATGCATAAAAATATACAAATTTTCCCAAATGCAAAAATATATATTTAATGTTGTTTACTTCGGTATATTTTCACTTTTTGGCATTTTTTAATTGGTACTTCTTTAAATAGAGATTTTTACAAAACGTGGAGTCTTAGGGATGGCCCGAATTATGTCTTGAAAACTTCTATGTTACCTTTGTCTTTCTATTTTACTTGAATTCTTACCAACAATAAAAAGCCGTCAACAAATTAACAAGTATTGAACTAAGTTTGACAACTAAATGATATATTTGAAAAATTCACTGGAAATAAATGTCACTTTGATGCATTCAATTTTGACGCATGATGTTTTTACGACATAACACACTGAAGACAAAACATATATATTTCTTTAAAGACATTCGTCGCCGCCGCAAAATCATCTTCCGCACATATTTTTCCACGTTGAACCTTGTTTCCATAACATATGTGTGCCACCGCAGATCATTAGAGCAACAATGGCTATTTTTAGAAAACACAATCAAGAGGAAGACCTGTTTTATGCTCCATTACCCTCAATGCAAATCTTGTAATAGTTACTCTCAATTTCTAACTAATAAAAAAATTGTAAACAACAAAATTCAAGGAAAAAAACGAATCATAAAAAATGCACAAAAAAAGAAAAGAAGAAGAACGAAAACAAAAACAAAAAACCGCAAATTAAATCGAAATCTCAGAAACAACAGACCAAACTAAAAATAAAAATTCAAAATTCCTCGATCTCATGAATATGGAACCGTCCAAATAACAAACGGAAGATCCGCAAACTATCCAGTTTCGACTAGATACTAAATGTTAGTTAGCACTTGTAACGCCACTTACTTTAAGGTTATCTTTAAAGTTTACAGACATAGTCAAACCTTTAGACCTTCCCAACCACGATCAAATTACCATTACATCATATGACAAGATCATAACTTGTAAAGGTCTTTTGTCACGATCACCACACAAAGAACATATTGTAACGTGGAAATATAGATAGTTACAAAGAAATATCTTGATTGATCGGTTAAGTGCATTAAAGTTGGTTGTCGTTTATAAAAGACTTAGTGTTTGTATTTATATTTACTTCCCAATTAGTAACAGTTTCTCGAAAAAGGTTTTAACCAGAAATAGATACGAAAATTTAAATTTGAATTTTCTTAACGGAAAAGGTCATTGTCGTTGATCGGTTGACACTTAAAATTCTCTTCCCCTTCAGTTCACTTCTTATGACATCACATCACACGTTGTTAATGTTAACAACAGGAAGACTTTAGTATTTTCAAGATCTGTACTGTTTAAACTGATTTTATCTCGGCTTTTGTTGTTCAAACTGATAACCTGGTTTCGTTTTTTTCGTATGTCTGTTCTCTTTCGATAAGATTTTAATGAAGTTAACCGACGCGATGAGACTCTACTGATAAATCCTTTTATTTTGAATCATTGGTTTTTTTTTTGGGATAATTTGGAAAATTATTGACAGGTGTTTGGATGTGAAGGAGGCTAAGTATATTGAATCAACAAGCGGGAATTTTCCTTATTAATTGTATTTCTTATTTTACTTATTGAATTCAACAAAAAAGTCAATTTTGTTTAATATATAAAGTAATGAGATGGATAGAGTAAAAGAGCTTGCAATAACTCAACTTAAAATAAGCAAAACCATATTTTTTTTAAAGAAGGATATATAATGTGTAGCTGAAGCTGAGAACTTCACAGCCCAATAAATACCAACAAACATAAAAATAATAAAAATACAAAATTAAAAAATACTACACAATTAAGAAGGAAAATATAACAACATTAAATCAATCAAATTTCATAAAATTAGATAATTATAAACCAAATCAATATCAAAAAATAATAAAAGAAACTTCAAGATGAACTTAAATTAATCAGAAGCATTTAAAAAAAAATGCAAGAAAATTTAAAGTAAAAAAGAAAACAATGAAGAATCAAACAAATTGATTAACTAAAATAAATAAAAAAAGAAAATTAAAAAAAAAAAACACAAAATTAAAGAAATAGTAGTAAGTAAAAATTAACAAAAAATCATAAAAGAAACTTGAAACGAACAAAACTAAAAATAAATAAAATAAAAACAAAACAATACAAAAAAAAGGAGTTTTATCTATATAAAAATTTAACACTAAGATTAATCGTTAACACAAGCAAAATTCTAAGATTATAAATTTTCAAAAACAAAAACTGAAAGACAAGAAAACATTTTTAAGAATGATAGTTTTTTTTTAATATTGTTCCTCTTTTTGTAATTTTGAAGACTTTTCATTTTATTCTTTTTTAATTTTTAATGTTTTTATTTAAGGTATTTATTTATTGCTTGGCTTAAGCTTTTTTTCATTTTTCTATGACTTTCTTTTTTAGATTGCCTTTTTTTATTTAGATACATTTTTGTATTCATTTGTGATATTATTTGTTGTTAAGCTTTCAGGAATTTAATAAATATTAGTATTTCATGATTTTTATTATATATTTTTTTATTTTTCCTTGTTTTTTTTTTGTACTTATTTTAAAATATTACTTTATTATTATTATTTTAATTATTGAATGTATTTATTGTTTTTTAGAAGTGGAAGGCATTTTTGCTGTTCCTCTAATTTTTATTATTTCTATTTTTATTTTAATTATTGAGGGTATTTATTGTTTTGCTGAAGATGAAGAACATTTAGCTCTAGGTTTTTATTTTCGGTTCTACACACATATTTTTTAGTGCTCTTCAGATTCCTCTTTCAACGATACCCATATTTTCTATATTCACTATTCAAAAAATAAAAAAAAAACAATAAGAACTATACTTTTTTCTTACCTTTCGTTTATGCTTAACCTTAACTTAACATCACGAAAAGTACCCTACGACGTTTGTCTAAGTTCATGCGTGTTGCATACTTAAAAATTTGTAGCCTACACGTTCATGGTTATATGCAACAAAAGCTCTAAGCTTACACAATTTTTTTTTTTTGTAAACATATCGAAAAAATTTATTTGGGACTTTACGATATAATTCAATAAGATATGTAAATTTTTATCAATAAAATGTTTGCAACATGAACAACATAAAATATCTGACACATTCAACAGTCTTTCATTAATTTAAAATTGTTGTTGTTTGAATTTTTGTTATGTTACAGGTATTATTGTTACACTTATAAAAAAAAAAATGAATGCTATTTTTTCTGATTTTTTTATTATTATTTATTTTTTAAATGTAGAGTATTTTTATTGCTTGGCTTAAGCTTCTTCATTTTTTAACTGTCTGCTTTTTTTCATAGATACATTTTTTATTTAAGCATTAAACATAAACTGAATTTAAACATTATTTTTATTTCATATTTTTTTAAAATTATTATTAGTTTTTCTTAATTTTTCTTTTTTTAATTATTGCGAATATTAATTGTTTTAAAGAAGTGGAAGGAATTTTAGCAGTTTCTCTAATTTTTCAAATAATTTATATTATTTCTATATAATGTTCTATTTTATTATAGAGTATATTTATTATTGTTATTTTTTTTAATTATAAAGGGTATTTATTGTTTAGCTGAAAATGAAGATATTTTAGATCTTGATTCTCTTTTACACATTTTCTGAATCCTTACGTTTATGCTCAGATCATAACGTCATTAATATACAAACATACCAAACACATTTATATATATTTAAATTATATATTATTTTTAGTTAGGTTTTAGGTTAGGTCCAAAATCATGACAAAGTCTCAGCAAAGTTTAAATTTTTTTTTGATATGTATCTTAATGAAGTATTTATTGGAATTTTCATTCACATATTAACATATTTTGATTTGATTGATAAATATTGTACACTCAAAATAAGTGAGCTACACAATTTAATGAAGATTGTTTTGAGCCGGTTACATACTTTATTTGTACAGTATATATATTTGTTTGTGCTCCACGCATTTTGTTCATAAAACTATAAATATTTTAATTGTTGTTCGTATTCCACATACTTTAAACATTCAAATATGTAGCTTACTGAATAAATGTGGGATCTAAGCTGATCACAATAATGTGTATGGGACTTATAGGTATTATGTACAGTATATCGTTTGTTCAGGTAAGGTAAGCTTCATGTTGTAATGTTACGTGAAGGACTTCGTTACGTTTTTGGTGAATTAACGAAATGCAGTGATATAATATTCTTATATTTGAAGATATTTTTGGATGTGATCATAGGAATATGGAAACTTTTAAAAGGATGGAAGAACATAGGCTTCTTTTGTGGAACTTTTTCTTTTTTACATAATTATTGTAAAGAACTTCTTTTTTTTTTATAAAAAATATATTTTTGAAGTACTAGAAGTATGTAAAATATGGGTGTCTTTAGACCGGAACTGTTGAACTGGTTCTGGAAATTGAATCTTCTTAAAATGTTCTGTTAGTTTTCAAGATTCCAGAAACTATTAGCCAAAATTAAACATTAATTTAACTCATCAAACAATAAAAACCATACAAAACTTAAACAAATCAATTAAAAACAGACAATACAAAATCAATAAAACATAACAATTTAAATCTTAAGAAGTCTATTTAAACTTAACATTCTTGGAACGAGGATAAGTTCTGAAATTGTTATCAAAGATATTCAATATCATAAATACTATACAAAAATTTAAAAAAAGTAAAATAAAATAATTTATATAGAAAATAGATAATAATAGTCCGTATAGTCAAAATAGACAATCAAGTCTATTTATCTGTTTGTTTATTGTTCATATTATGTTTTAATTCCATTGCTGATTTTTCCTTTTTTTTCAGTATTATAATAAACTAGCTAATTTAAATAACTAAAAGATAATAATAAAAATAATAATGAAACGTAAAACTGAACGAATATTTTTAAGGAGTTTATGAGAAGAGGTATTCTAAATATAAGTGAATTATACCAGAATCAAATAGTAATCTATTTGTAAAAACAATTGTGGAATTAGATATTAGACATCTCTTAAATTTAAATACAAAAAAATTAAAAATTAAAAAAAATAGAAAATTAAGAAAAATTAAAGAAGAATGGATGAGTAAAGCAATGCATATAGTACACATAATTTCGAAGTCAGCCAAAGCCATATAAATAAATTTGATTTAAATCCATGGCTCACTAGAAGACAACTTTTCTTTTGAAACTGAAGGATTTTTCTCTGTCATCCAAGATAAAGTATTTGCAACCAGAAATTATAGGAAAATAATATTCAAAAAAAAAAATATTTCAAATTATGTGGCACTGAAACTCATTGAGCGTAAATCTTATTACAAATTCCAGTCACAAGCAGTATTGGAAAATGAATCGTACTACTACTGTGGCAAATCAATAATCGCCGATTTACACATTGAGAACAATAGACTAGACTACTCTATTTTCGATGTAGCTATCAATCTGAACAGTAACGTTCAGTCAACATATAATACCAAATTAAAAAAATACCAGCCTTTTAAAGAAGAATTTGTCTCTATCTATAGAATTCGCTACTCTGTCATACTACTGATTCCACTTGCTAACAAACCTAAGAGAACATGGTATGAAATCCTACATTTATGAAAGTCAGAAGTTAGTTATTATTAGTTTTGAAGTTAATTATTTAAACACATTATTAGAATTCTGAAATCTGAAGTTAAAAATCATCCTCACTTAACTTCTTGATGTAAAATTCCGAGTAAAGTTTATTATAATTTTCTCAAAGGATCTTGATTCAGTCTTGGTTGGAAATCGGCCTATAAAAATTGTAAATACAACAACTAAATGGTGTCTTGAAATTTACCACCCTAAATGTGTATTTAAAGAGAGACGTACGTTCGGATTATGTACTACACAAATTGAAGAATAATAAAACAAAATATAAAAACTTTATGATTATATGTGCTTTATCTATAGATATGTTTAAAAGCCATATTTTCTGCTTCAGATAAATATTAAACATTTTTAAATTTCTAATCACATCCTTTTTTCCATTTTTTAAATTTTAATAATATCACAACTTTCCTGTCCTTTTTTTTAATAAATTTAAACAAAAATTCAAATAATTAACAATAAACATTATTTTTGTAAGAAAAAATATATTTTAAAATATTAAGTGTCAAGAAAGTGTCATCATTCACTGAAATATGTAGATTGTGAGTTATAAAATATTCAACTGTAACACAAGAAAATTATGCAGCTCACGTATTGCATGTGTAGAATATTCATTGAATGAAATGTGAATGTATTCCTTCCAAATACTCTGCTGCGTTCTTTTAAAATATGCAGGGAATTTTGTTTTCAGTTTAGAGTAAAGATATTTACCTTGTAAAATTAATAATTGATTGTTTTGTTTCATAAAATAATGAGTATATTTTCGCTTTCCATTGAATATACTTCAAAAATATAGATTAAATTGTTTTTTCTTCTTTTCCCACAATTAACAAAACCTCCCACATATAGAAATACTAGAAAACCAATTTCATCTATTTCATAATTCCCTGATGATAACCTAGTTCTTGATAGATAAGTTCTAAAAAGCCGTCGAATTAATCTGCCCAAAATTTATAGTCGGATCAGTTACAATAAACTCCCTCTTCCTCATAGATACTACGGTCACTCACTATAAACTCGATCTAATTAATTAGTTTGTGATAATTGTGGGGTTCGGGTTTGATTAGAACTTTTAAGTTAATTGATAGGCGGTGCAACGCACTTCACAGAAGAGATTATTAGGCAACATGTTTGGTTAACTTTTCATTCCAATATGTGAACGCACACTCTACCTTATTTGCTTTTGATTAACATCTTGACTCTAGACGGACGGACAGTTTCTTTCTTCATACTTGCATAGTCTGCTTCTTGGCTTTAGTTGATAAGACTTAATTCCATTAATTAGCGATTATGTAATGACCTCTTTATGAAGTATTACATCATTTGTATTTAGTTATTTAAAAAATCCCAATCCACCTATATTATCAACCCTTCCACCTGTTCGATATCAAATTTCAATAAGACAAGTAAAGAAAGAAAACACTTCAAATAATTAGTCTTAACAAACTAGAGCAATCAAAAAATCCCATAAACACTGAACAGAACATAGCACAACACAGCACAACACATTTCCTCATACTTGGTTGAGTGTTTTGTGGTATGGCGCTAAATTATCGACGACAAATGTATGTATGAATGATCATCCACTCTTAGTCAGACGATGATGCCAAAAAATTTGAATTTCACTATAATCGTTTTTCAAACACGTTCTTTGATTTTAAGTATAGTTACCAAGCGGTGATGGAGATCGTGATCGATCTGGATGAGAAATTCTTAGAAACACGAAATTTTAAAACAGAATGACTAAGACTGGCTATCTTTTATTTATTAGGTAATTTTTTGGTATATCCATTAACAAAACGGAACGATGAACGATGGAATCAACGAAAGTTATGATGTCATAGCCAAAAAATTACATCAAGTGGAGTGGGGATTACCTTCCTTCTTCTATACATCTATTCCATTCCGACATAATCACCTTCCGCAACTGCTTGTCATCATCGTCTAATAAAAAGTGTGAAAGAGTATGACTTCTTTGGCACAGTCAGAGTCACAGCTTTCATATTATGATGATTTAAGTGAGTAATTAACGAATTCGGTCTGATCTATAGCGCGTGATGGATTGGCGCCGTATTGGCTTGGAGATAGAGGACATTCGCACGGTGGGGTATTATGGATTGGTATTTTATTATCAGTGGGAATTTTGCGTTTTCGTTATTTATTGGATTGTAAATGTTCTTTTGATAATGAAGTGTTTGGTCTTTGTGGATTTAAATTTGAGAAGTTGACGACTCATTGGTTAATATCAACATTTTGTGTTAATTTTTAGTCAAGAATTAATTTAAAATGTCGCTAAACCCTCAAGTTAAAATAGAAATGCAGCTCAAGCCACTCGCTTTCAATTTACACGAGGTTCGAAACTCACTAGTAGCAATTTTTTTTGTTTGCAGAAGTATTAATTCAAGATTAAAGAAAAGAAAAATACTTGGATGGCTTTTCTGTTCTTTAGATAGACTCATAACTGTCGTTTAGGGCAGAGGTCAAATATTCTTGTTAAGTGGGCCAACTAAGGAGAAATATTTAAATTAAAACAAGTGAGATGCGTATAATATAATTCCATGTATCTTCCAAACTAAGCTTAGCATTACAACATTTCGCCGGACTATACATACATACATATGATGATTTAACGAACCGCTCCCTCTGTCGATTCAAAATAAAAAACTAAATCACACAACGAGCCAAAGCTGACTCAAGGTGTAGCAGTGATATTAAGGAATGTTTGTTTCCTATGTGTTTACCAGCTGCTTTTCTACATCAGTGTTGTTAGTTTTCCCTCTTCCTCTGAATAGAGCCAGTGATGAGCTGTCTGCTATTTTAACGAGTGTATTAAAGGTACCCTTTTATTTCATTAACATCGAAACGACGAGGGTGGCGTCAGGTAGTATATCCGACTCACACGAAAGAAAATTTCTTACGAAAAATTCTGACGCGTGCACTGAGGATCGAACTCAGAATCGTCAGACTGGAAGGCGAGAGTGCTAGCACCTACACCAACCAACTACCTATAGCCGGACTATAAGTAATTTAATTTATGAACATAAGCTGCAAATTATATGAGGTTGTTGCACTAGTAGTTTGGGATGTGTGTTGTGCATATCTTATATAAGTCTTACATTAATTTAATATGCTTCATTTCTTCGTATTTTTTTATGTGTTCAATAATATAGTACAATTGTAAGTTACATATTTGAATGTGTATATCTCGTCAGAGTAAATGTTGTTCTCTGCAAATACAATAGAATGACAAATTTCATATTATTCGTAAGAACTTTGTACTTATGGAGAAGATTGCCTAATTCAGAGAACCATAATTGACTTGACCAAATATCTCTGACAAATTTTACATTTTAAATATATGAAACAAAAAACCATCCATTTTTTCTTTAATATCATTGATTTTAATTAAAAAATAAAATAATAATAATTCATTTTTATATTTCATATTCGACATAGATTATTCATATTCGACACGTTATTGTCACCTTGAAATATTTTACATCGTTACGTTAAATACAAAACAAAATAGCTTAAGCTTTTTCATTTTAATGTTCAGGACTTTCCTTCATTTCCATTTAATTTTTATATTCTACAAACAAAAAATAAATATGTCAGTAAAAAGTTAAAAAGAAAATTTCTAGGTTGTTTTTAAGTTCAAAAACTGTATTAACACATTTAAAATATTCGACGGAGCAGAAATTTGAATTTTATTATTATCAGTGGTGGCAAACGTAACGTAACCTTACCAAATAACGCGTTAAAACGCTTCCTTTTGAAATAACGATTCCCGAAAAATAAAATAACTAAATAATTCTAAAATACCCAAAGACCCAAACTACATAAACTTGATTTTTTTATAATTTCTAGTTTTGTTTTTTTTTTAATTTTGAAACTTTTTTTTACAGAATTTCAAACTTTTTTAACATAACATAAATAATTTAATATTACATTCCTTTTTTGTGTGTTTTGTTTTTTAATTTGAATTTATAAACATTTTTAATCATGAAGCTTTAGAATTTTCATTTATATTCATTTAAAGTAATTGAACATTTTATTTTTCAAAATTTTGCAATTTAACATTCTAAATTTGTATTTTTTATTTTAAAATTTGTTAAATAATTAATTTTATTATTAATGTTTTATTAAAGAAACACAAACTTTAAAAAAATTAATATTTATTAAACAAAATCTAAATTTGTTTCCATTAATTTAAAATATTAAAATATTTTCAAACATTTGGATTTTTGATAATTTTTAAAAATCTATACTTGATTTTGAACATTTGTAGGATTAAATATTTTTGAAAAGAAATTTAGAATTTTGTCAAATTAAATGAAGAGTTTTTTTTTAATTTTCATAATTTTTGTTTATTATTTTTTAAATGTTTTTAAAAATTTTAATATGCATAAATAATTAAATTAAAACAAAAATTCATATTAAATTGTTCGTTACAACGTAACGGATCAAAGTTGGAACTGACCGTTACTTTAAAAAACATAACGAATTAAATAACTTTATAATTTTTGAAGATGGATAACGCAATAATACCCATACCCGATCAACATTAATACGTTATACCACCCTTGATTAATAATTTATTATTAATTTTTCAATTAAAATTTTTTAAAAGGAATTTCAAAAATACTACAAAATTTTACTTTAAAAAAATTTAATTAGTACTTAATGATCTAATCTAACGTATTTTTGTCTTCTTTCTTTTTAAATAAAACATTCATATAAAACTTAAAAATTCTACAGAATCGAAAGTGTTTTTATGTAACGTTATTGACGTAAGAAAATAACAAAGCTTTTGTACTATTTAAAGAAAGGACTGCAGAAAAAACGTAACATCTAAACAAAATAATTCACGTAACGTAAAGCTATGCCGCATTTTTAAAAAAATCCACAAATAAATTTCAAAGTGCGTTGAAATACAAGAACAAATATGAAAGGTAATGTTTTCCTAAAAACTTTTGATATTTTTTATATTTTAGTTTTCTCTGAAAATAAATTAAGTTTAATTTCTTTCTTTTTTTTATTTGTCAGAAAAGAAGAAATTTACTTTTATTTTTAAAAGAAATTTTATTTTTAGAAAATTTATTAAGAGATTTCAAGTTAAATTAAGTATAGGAATTTTAAATGCTCACGTTTGAATTTTAGAGGCTCCTATAGGATTTTAAGTAGGCTTAAGTAGAAGAGCTTCCAAATAGTATTTGTTGTATTTTCCTATTCTAATATTATTCAAGTATTAGTCTTACAATAACGCATGTCAGAGTTTCGATTGTTAATGTAGGAGCTTTACCTACTCGAAGTTTTTCTATAAACTCGTGTAGGAATTCTTGCAAGTAGTATTTATTGGAACTATTTTCTTTTCTGAATATGAAACTTCTCACCGGCCAGAGATGGTCAGTAATGGTAGTGATACTATGCTCCCGAATATTTGCCTACTTAGTTTTTTTTAAAATTAAAAGTGGCGCGTAAATTTCGATTTAAATTTCTATTTCAACCAAAAACTTGATTTTTCTTATGAGACCGGATTGTTTGCAAAGTTGGACGAATAATTAAGGAAAATCTATTTAAATAAATAAAAGTATTACGAATCAAATTTTGTAGCACTCCAAACCTCTCAATTCTATACTACTAAGCGCTACTAAAACTTAAAAATTCTACAGAATCAAAAGGGTTTTTTATGTAACGTTATTGACGTAACAAACTTTTGTACTATTTAAAGAAAGGATTGCAGAAAAAACGTAACATCTACTCAAAACATGTTAAATTCACGTAACGTAATGCTATGCAGCATTTAAAAAATCCACAAATTAATTTCAAAATGCGTTGAAGTACAAGAAAAAATATCAAAGGTAATATTATTAAACTTTTGATTTTTTTATATTTTAGTTTTCTCTGAAAATAAATTAAGTTTAATTTCTTTCTTTTTTTATTTTTCAGAAAAGAAGAAATTTACTTTTATTTTTAAAGGAAATTTTATGTTTTGAAAATTTATTGGCATATTTCAAATTAAATTAAGTATAGGAGTTTTAAATGCTCACGTTTGAATTTTAGAGGCTCCTATAGGATTTTAAGTAGGCTTAAGCAGAAGAACTTCCAAATAGTATTTGTTGTATTTTCCTATTTTAATATTATTCAAGTATGTCAGAGTTTTGCTTGGTCATGTAGGAGTTTTAAATACTCGAATGGGATTTTGTTCTGACTTAAAAAAGAGTTTTTCTATAAACTCGTGTTGGAATTCTTGCAAGTAGTATTTATTGGAACTATTTTCTTTTCTGAATATGAAACTTCTCACCGGCCAGAGATGGTCAGTAATGGTAGTGATACTATGCTCCCAAATACTTGCCTACTTAGTTTTTTTTTTAAATTAAAAGTGTCGCGTAAATTTCGATTTAAATTTCTATTTCAACCACAAACTTTAATTTTCTTATGAGGCCGGATTGTTTGCAGAGTTGACGAATAATTAAGAAAAATCTATTTAAATAAAAAAAAGTATTACTAATCAAACCCACGCCTTCGTTGTAGCACTCCAAACCTCTCAATTCTATACTACTAAGCGCTTGAAAAAAAGTGATATTGAATATTCGTGAAGAACAGAGTCTTTAATGTGCTACGATTTTTGTCTGTGATTGTCTGTGAACGTATGATTTTTCATTCCCAAATGTGTTTCTTTTTTTTATTATTATTATTATTATTATTATTATATTATATTATTATTTTTTATATTTATTATTATTCGAAAAATTGTATTCATATTATTAGCGTTTCTTCTGTTTAGGAACTTATTTGCTTTGCATTATGAGCGTGAAGAAATCAATGAAGTTATCCATAGCAAATATTGTTTTATATAGTTTTCTCTTTTACTCTTCAATAGATGTCTCACAGGCCAGAGATGGTCAGTTATGGTAATGATATATTTAATGCTAATATCTTTGAATTTATATAAGACTTAGATGTTTCAGTTACATTTTTAAAAATGTTTGGATTTTCAATCTATTGTTGAACAATAGACTAATTCGCAACCATCGCTTATAATTCACTTCTAACGAATTCATTCAGTTCATATAATTCGCATCGATTCTTCTTGAAAAAAATATTCTCAGAAATTATTTCATATTCAAAGCAAAAACTTCCAACAATATTAAGCTGTTATTCTCCTTTCTTGTTAAAAAATATTATGGCAAACAAAATTTTATCAAAAGCAAAGTTCTCAGAAATCGATTATACTTGAAATGACATAAAGAAACAACAATCAAAAATATTATCTGGGGAAATAAAATATTTAGTTCAACGAGACTACTATTGAATCATTAAGGAAAATCCCGAAGTACGTCAAGTGTAAACTGCGTGCGGCGTTCAGCTGATTACAAGCTAGTCAGCTGACCGTATCTGAAATTCCTCAAAATTGAACTTCAGACCACTTGTTTTAGATTTAGATTTGTATATATATATATATTTGTATTTACAATCAAAAGTCAATAAAAATCCAAAACAAAAAAGTACTTCGTAGTAACTCTGAACTGAACAGAAATTGAAAAGTAGGAATTCCACAAATCAGTTGATAAGCAATCTACACGTCAAAAATTCTTCTCGTATCAAAATAGGTTAATCTTCTTTTGTCGCGGATTTGATCAAATCGAAAACAAATAAAAATACAATATACAATCGATCGTGAATCGATCGTATATCGATTTCCCACCCACTGTGCGCGGTATTTTTAAATTTGTGGATTTCTAAAAATAGATGTGCTTTTTTCGCACCTGAAAATCCAACCAAATCAAAATCACTTCAAATCGAATATCTTCTGTTTATCTAGCGGTCTGTTATGTCAGTCAAAATTTATTAGATGTTTTGGTAATAAACCGCGTATTCGATCCAAACAAAATTGTTATTACGCGAAATAATTCGTAATCAACCTGAGAATAGGAATAACAAAAGAAAGTGTGGCCGTTATGACGTCCTTTTTCTCACCTCATGACGTTATATCATAAATTTGATGAGTTTTATCTATAAAGGCTGTCAAATATTATTGTATTGTATGTACGTGTTCTTTGAGGATGGTTTTCATTCATAGATGGCGATCGCGATTTCCACATAATTTACTGACTTTACTGGTCGACAGACAGAGCGCTACCTTAAAGTTAATGGAAATTTTGTTTTGTTTCAATGGGTTTTTTGTTGGCCATTAAAGGTAATTAAAAAATTAACTCCTATCGCCCACTGGCTAATAATAATTTATAATCGCCCGCCGCGGCCGCTTTTAAATATAACTTCATTTGATTATAGGAATTAGTTCAGCGGTTAAAACGGCTTTCCCAACTATTTCAGACACTCTGGGATTTCGATTATTTAATTTCATTTGAGTCGTGCGTCATTATTTGTGATTCACAGCTGTGGCGCTATGGATGGAGGAAAGATTTCCGGAAAGAGTGCGTGGTTTATATGCGTTGGAAATTGATTGAAATTAAGGGTTTGGGAAATTGTTTGTATCATTTATATCTTATAAGAAGTATGTAATGATTGCATTAACAGGGATTGTAAGTTTAAGGCAGAAAGTCCTCGGAACACACTTTAGGCTGTTCCTTTTTACACTACGCCTCAAGGAAACTTTTCATACTTACTACAGACGAATGAAGCTATCTTTAAAGAGGTATTAAATAATAATCTTAAGCCTTTCTAGGTCTTTTCGTTAGCTACAGATTTTTTTTTAAGTTAAAACACCCAGAGAGTTGGAATTTCTTAGCATCAAAGTGCTTATTTTTATAATTTTTGAAATCAGCATATTTCGCTTTTGGTTTTTAGCGTTTTTGTACAAATATTAACACTAAATTTAATTTCTTTTTATTGACATTGTTGAAATTTTATACAAAAGTACTGAATTGTAATCTAAAATAGAGATTAATTAATTTTAACAATATTAAGGGTGCTGTCTGCTCGGTACATATACTAGAAATCAGCACTATATACCAGACATTAAATGTTTGTTTCTTCTTGTAATTAATGGACCCTGAATAGAAATGTTGTTGTCTATTCTAACTAATTTATTAAAAAAATATATGAAGATGAAAACAAAAGTTAAATATAAAATAATATATAATCATAGGCAAACCATAAATATGCAAACTTTTAAGAAGCTTTTTCTTGTTCTGTAGGGTGTTTTCAGTGGAAAATATCAGACTCCAAAAGTTTTCCTATCTATTATTTGTCTATTGTATAATTCGAATACCATCCATTACACCCACGAGATTAGCGTTCGTATAATTTGCAATTTATGTTATGGAATTAAAGTTATTTTCTTTTTTATTCTTGTTATAATTTTGAACTTCACATTATACATTACTTTTATGATTTTATATATACAATTTGACTAGGTCCATAATATGTGATGGTATTGAGCATTATGGTTAACTATTAAAACGGTTTGAAACTTTAAAAAACTATTCAACTTAAATATTTAAATCTCTAAAAACACCCTCTTGATATATAAATTTTTGAAAGGTCTTAAAATTTATATTAGAATTATAGCTTTGAATCACGGAAAGGAAAAATATAATATGAGGTTTAATTCTAATACATTTGAAGTGATTGGAATTTGAACTTCAGCAATCTTACTACTACAAATATATAAGACTGAATTTTAAATAACGACACTAGTAATATAGAATTTACTAAATTTAGTAAAATTCGCTACCTACACAAAAAAAGTGAATTCGACAGGATTTGAAATAAAGTCATTTGTATAGTAAAAAGAAATTATTTTATGATTTGAAGCGAATTTTACGAAGAGAATGTTAAATAACAAAATGTACTATAATTTCTTTATTTTGTAGAAAACAGTTACTACTATTGCAAAAACAATTTTTTCAATTTCTAGTGAAATCTGATAACAATGTTTTGTAGTAAAATGTTCTACTTCAAGTTCTAAAAAAAGATAATTCTCAAGTAGTAACTTTGTTCTTATTTCTAGAGAAATTTCACTCAACAAATTGTATAATGAAATTTACTACTTTATGATAGGAAACATTTCTACACATTATAGTTTTTTTTTCTAATACTAGTAAATTTTACTACTACAAACATTTTATTACATTTTTCTAACAAAATTCGCAAATACTTTTATCCGTATACGTTTAAAAATTCCATTCTCATTTCTAAAGACGTCTTAGTGAGCTTTGTTTCACGTTTTGTCTCTCTGACTTTCCGAAGAACGAGTGCTTTTGAGATTTCATAATCTGAAGAAATTTCAGTTAAATTTTTAAATTCTTACAAAATTCTTCCATCATATTTTTTTAAATTTTTTTTTTTAAGTTTTTGACATTATATATTTAAAAAATTGTAAACCAAAATAAATAAATTTAAAAAAAAATGTTATAAATTGTATGTTTAATTTAATTATGAATAACAAAAAACACATTCAAAAATGTAACTTAAAAATGTATTAATAAAAAATTTCAAAAATAAATAATAATTTTAAAATAAATATTCAAGACAACTCATTAATTTTAAGATATTATTGGAGTTAAAAACATAAATTTTTGTTTTTTGTTTATCAAATTTAAAAAGAATCGTTTTATTTTTTAATTTTTATTAAATTTAATTTAAATTTTAAAATAAAGTTATTAATTTTCACAAATATGGAACTCAACACAAATTTTCAAATAAAATATTAATAAAGATTTCAAACATAAAAATTAATTCAATTATTTTTTGTCATAATCAAAAATGTTTAAAAATATATACTTCGAGTATTTAAAAAATATGGAAATACAAATTTGAGAATTTAAAATAAATATAAATTCATTAACTTTAAGATTAAAATTGTTTTTCAAGTTTAAAACATTAAAAATAAATTGGTTTTTGTAATATTTCATTAATTTTTTTTTATATTTAACATGGACAATAAAGTTATTAGTTTTAAGAAATATGAAATTCAACACAAATTTTGAAATAAAATATAATTATAGATTTAAAAAATATATATTTCTATTATTTTTTATTATAATTAAATTTTGTTTTAAATATAAATTTCAAGTATTAAAAAAGTATAGAAATATAAATTTGAGAATTTAAAATAGAATATTAATTCCAAAAATATAAACATTAAATGACATTTTTTTAATTTTAGAAATCATGAGTTTTTAATATTTGAATATGAAGATTCTAAAGCTTGATGGTTCCCAATTTGCAAAACTTTGGAAACAAATCATAAACTTTTAAAATACAAAAAACAATGTAATGTTGAATTATTTATCTTATCTTACAAAAATATTTAATTCTTGAGTTTAAATATGAAGTTAAAATTTTAAAATATTCTTAAGAGTATTAAAAAATTGTAAAAAAATAGTATGAAACAATTATCAAAAAAAATTTTTTTTACAAAATGTGCTGACTTTTACTAAACAAAATTTTTTTAGCAAAAAGTGCGTAATAAGCTTAAAATCTGCACTTTTGAACTAAAAATACGAAATTTTCTGAATTTATGCTTAAATGCTAAAGATCGACAAAAAGCGAATATTATTTACACAAAATGATAAAATTAAGCACTTTTGTGTTAAAAAATATTGTTTTTCTCTTTGGGTGAAGATATAGTGCCAACCACATTAAATACATTCTAGGATAGTCAGTCAGTGAATTACCCACTTTTTCAAACATACACTACTCACAAAAATACTTAATCAAAGAAGTACTCACTAAAACATTAAAATGCTGGGAATAAATACTAATATAGTAATGTATATAAATATAAAACATTAAGTGTAAATAATTTTAAATTTCGAAAAGGGTATATTTTTATATTCAATGTAAAAGCCTGTCACTTTTTATTAGTTTTGGGTATATCGCATAAAATGTTATATATAATATTCGTAGCTCAAAAGCTTCTTTTTCCCTCTCTTAAACATTTTAAAATATAAAATTCAGAGTTTATATATATATAGTTAATTTTATTTTTGACAAACATTTCTAACTTCCAAGTCTCATGATTCCGAAGTTAATTTATAAGAAAAAACTTGGACAGTTCATATTTTCTAAAGAATACTATTCATATCTAAAAATAATGTTCATGTTAGGCCCAAAAGATATACATAAAATAACCTTTATGCATATTTCTTCTGCACATTTATACGGAAGTTAAAAAAAAAAGAATTATGTAAATGAAAAATCATCTTACAAAACAATTTATATAAATTATTCAAATAAATCTCAATAAAATCCACACAACACCATGTTACACACCATACATTAATCAAAAGTGTTAATAAAATCCATCTGTCAAGTATTATGAATCTATTTTGACCACCGACAAATTAACATACAAGAATCAATTAAAGAAACTTCAGAATAAGACATAAAACCCCTGCAGTTCATGTTTGACCCAAAATATTACCGAAACGACCTTAGACATTCCTGCTGTCCACATTTCATCCTCAGTTCCAAATTAATTGGCTAGTTAATAAGAATGAATGTAAATTGTAAGAAAATTAATTGAAATTACTAAAATAATATATCACTCTGCGGTAATCACTTAGCACAATCACACGTCTTGTTTATTATACTAGTTCTCCGACCGCAGACCACAAACCGCCTCACAGCACAATCAAATAAATTGAATGTAAATCTAATAATTTTTCATTATATTTTTCTTACAGGCCAACATAAGCCAACACGAATATGCAACAAAATATAGAGAATACTTAGACTTAAGATACAAACGTGAAATTAATTTAAAGTCGGGAGTGACGGTCACCGCACCACCAGTATTACACTCGATCCGGTACCAATCGAAGAGATTATTGCGCCGGAAGCGAACTGCAGGGAAGCCTAGTCCTCCATCGTCATTGCATGTATACTTTCCATTAAACATAACTAACCACCAAGATTTCCAGTCGCGGGGAATCGAGGAGGCCAACGTAAGACTGTTGTTGCACTTCCGCAAAGTCAGAAGGAAGAAGAACAATGCGAATCAGAAAGTGCATAAGAAACTGCTCATCAAGATCTACCAGATCACAGAGGACAAGCAACGAGTCCTGCTCGACGAGAAAAAGATCGCCATTGATAAGTATACAAAGAATCAAAAGTCAGCGACGGTGTCGCATTGGTTACAATTCGATGTCACAAAGGCGGTGGACGATTGGATGAATGGACGAATGGCTAATAGAGGCCTTGAAATCGAATGTGACAGATGTCATAGAGCGGGAGCTCGCATCATCGACAACATTATTTTCTCAGATAGTTCTGAATCATCATCGTACTCAGATTCAGATCTTACACCAGTATTGAATATAGTCAGTAGGATGGGGGAGACATTCCGGGAGAAACGCTCCCGTCACCATCACACCCATCAAAATGAACATTTGTCTAGTCTGCGAAGGACCACCGACTGTTCGGCCAGTGAGAAGCGATGCTGTCGACATCCAATGAATGTGAATTTCACGGAAATCAGAGGCTACGAATTCATAATTCAACCAAAATATATTGATGCCGGGTATTGCCAGGGCCGGTGCCCACCCAGATATCTACCCTCCAATCATCATGCCGTTTTACAAAGTCTGATCTGGAAAGAGAACAAACACAAAGTGCCAAAGCTCACATGTGCCCCACATAAACTAAGTGATTTAGACGTGCTTCATTTAGATGAACATGATGATACCAAATTGAAGATATCCACATGGACAAATATGATTGTTTTAGATTGTGCTTGTTCTTAGGTCTGATGTAGTTAGATAGATTTTTTTTTTTTTTTAGATGATCACATTCTTTTCATACGCATCCACGCATTATATTTATTTATAAGTTTTCATTTCTTCTTATTTAATTTTATTATTTATAAATTTTTATTTCTAAGATTTCTTTTTGTAATTAATTATATGTGAAATTTTGTCATGTGAGATTTTTTGGTTTTTCTTTGATTATTTTGTTTGATTTGGAGGGTCTTACGTTTTTACAGGAGGTGAGTAATTTTGAGGAAAGGAGGTAGTGGAATGTGTATTGTACATGTCCGTTTTTCTACACTCAGTGTTTATGGATGTGAAAACCATACACTGTTAAAAATCGAAGTGTAAATCGTTACACCTCAATCGGTGTAGCAAAAATTACACGTTTTGAGGTGTAATGTCTACACTTCAAAAAGTGTAGCCATTTTTATAACTGCAATGGAATACACGTCAATAATTATTAAGAAGTGTTTCAGGCAAAAAATTTCAAAAATTATTTACACCTGCAGTTTTAAAACTTACACGCTCAGAGGTGTAATGCTATATGTACACCTCAAACGTGTAAATTTAACACCCCGATTTTTAACAGTGATAACATAGTGGTACTCTTAGTATGTATCTCCATCTACGATTTTGATCAAATTAGCAGGATGTGTTCCTTAAGATCTTTGACAGGTTACGTGAAGGTGTTTACGTTACGTTTAGAACATAACCGTAAGGTAAAGTCAGCGACATAATTCCGTGGCTGATTTTTGATTTTACATAATATTGGTATTGTTGGATTCGGAATATTGAGAGAAGTCGACAATCAGGTGTGGAATTAATTGGAATAGATCTTTGAGATGCTAAATCGATTTTAAATCGACTGAGCTTCGCTTCAATGATTTTGACCATACTTGAGTTCATTGAAAGGAATAAAGGATAGGCTTACTTGTGTCTTTTTGTTAATGGGTATAATTCAACAGGGAGGAATTGTTGGAAGGGAAGCAATTTTAGATGCGGCAGAAATTTCTTGAATAAGTTTTAAATTATGAAGGAATTCCATCAGCTTTAGTAAACCAACAAATACCATCAATATTTAAAAAAAAGGCAAAAAGGCAAGGCAGGCAACTCGTCATGTCGTTGAACAATCACATTTTTGAACTGCAACATCGTCCCCCACTTCACTGGTAGATTTACTTCGTGCATCACACTCAAAAAAAATCTATGGTTTTTCCTTGGCTATTTTAGCCAAAACAATGTTAAAACAACCATAAAATGCTTATAACAGCCATTATATGTGAAACGCAACTAAAGAAAAGCTAAACCAACAATTTTAATGGTTAAACGTGATCCCAACCAAAGCCTTTGATAGATTATGCTATAGATTTTCAATTATTCACAATGGTA